>BQNB010006040.1:0-91549 GCA_026074375.1 Tanacetum coccineum | reverse complement strand
TCAAGTTTTATAATATTTTTATATATTTTTATAATTAATATAAAAATATAATATTTTAATAGTTTGCAAAATTGGCAAAATAGACCCTTGGATTATAAATTTTTACAAGTTGAGTCCTTTATATAAAAAGTATATATAATTTAAACCTTTAACTTTGAAAATTGGCAAAATTGGTCCTTATAGTTATAACTTTGATTAAATGACATTTTCAGTCCCTTTACTTATAACTTTCAGAAAGTTATGATATATACCCCTTGCATGAAATACTTTTGCAAAACAAGTCCAAAATGGCATGCAAGCTTATTTTAAGACTCCAAATGATATTTGTAGGTTATAGCTTATTAATATAAGCTAAAATAAGAAGTTTTAATGTAACAAAAGTTTAGAAAAAGGATTCGTTAAGCTAGAAATCAAAACGGGTCATTTTAGGGTTTTAAAATGAAAACGCGTGAGTTTTAAGCTTCAAGCTTTTAAGACTTGATAAAATACTTATAATATTGTTAGATAAGCTTATTAGGATAGATGATAACATTAGTTTACAAGTTTAGCTTATAGATTAAACAAAAATATGAAATTAGGGTTTCATGACTCGGTTTGGACCAAAAAGGGAAAACGCATATGTTTTTGAGTTCAAAGCTTTTAAAAATGGTTTAAGAATGATTATATGAACATTATAAGAGTATGGAAACAGAAATGGAGCTTATAGAACCTGAATTGAGCTTATGGATTCAAAAATGGGCCGAAATGGGGACTTTTAGCTTCGTACGCCTAGAATAACAACTCCGGGGCTTAAAGATTTGGTTTCTTCACTTGTATTCTGCTCTTGGGATTTCTTAGGACTTCCTTGGTCAGACCGTGGATGCCATTGATGATTAGAAGTGAGTTTTGAAGGTGTGAGTTAAAAGGAATGGGGTTTACCCCTTTATATATGTGCGAAACCCCTTGGAGGCCAAGAAAACTTGGTGGTTAAGGCTTGGAGATAAAGTACATGATTCATGGAAACTACAAGGTGATGTTTAGGGGCTATGGAATGAGTATCCAAATCTAGAAACTAGCCTTGAGGTGTTGTTTGGTTCTTGTGGTGCCGCGGCTAAGAAAGAGAGAAAAGAGATGATGTGTCCAACTTGGTGGCCAAGTTACTCAAAGGAGGTGCTTGTAAGCTACTTAGGTCTGAAGTAGGTGAGTCATGAAGGTATGTGGATGCTTGGTTGGTTTTCAAATGGGTCATTTTGAAGGGAAAAAGGTAACCGGGTCCTTTAGGGCTTGTTTAGGGGTTTTAAGGTTTTTCTTCGAGCTAGGGTTAGGGTTTAAGGTAGATTAAGGTTTAGGATTAGTTTTAGGATTATAGTTTACTGTTTAGGATTAGTGGTTAGGGCTTAGTTTTAGGTTTTAGGGCTTAACTTTAGGTTTAAAGTCAAGTTAGGGTTTAGGGTTTCATTTTAGGGTTTAGGGTTTTTAAAATATGTATGTGAGCTTAGGGGTAGCGTAATTAGGGTTTACATGTTGTATATTGACTGTAGTAGCTTGTACAAATGTGGTGGTAAAGAAACTAGAATGAAAATGATGGTAAAACGGCTATTTTGGATGTTATGCTTAATGACTTGTACATTGTGCTTTAAAAGGCTTATACTTTATTTTGGAGGGAAAACATATTCAAATGAGATGTTATATTACTTGTACATGTGCTTTGATTGCTTGTACATTGATTTTATATGTCTACATTACATATAGTTAGGATTTAAAGGTAAACGTTTAACGTTTAAAGTCCGTTTTGAAATAACGTTTTAAATGGTATATTAAATGAGTAATGTACTTTGTAAAAATGATATTAAGATATTGACTTGACATATTAGGATGTTTATATGATATAAACATAGATATAGATGGCATAGGTAGGTTGTGTGAGCTCGTTAACTTTAGTTATGCAAGTAATGGAAAATTTCCCTGTAAAAAGGCAGTTCATATGTAATAGATAGATAGTATATTGCATCTAACTTAATAGATGAATATTTACATTGATGAAAATTACGGGTTGTTATAGTCCCCCATCCTTACAGAAATCTCATCCCGAGATTTAGTTAAATGCTGGGGTGATGTCAAGAAATGATTCAAACAATTAATAAATTGTAAAAGAGTTGCTTAATCATGTCGGATACAAATTTGAAAATGAATGAACAAATTACGACTAGAGATTCAATTGCATGAAGATGATAATGATTAAGTGAAGAAAAAGGAATTATTCGCACAAATGGATTTGAAAGAAAATTGTTTGTACGAATGCCATACACTTATGCTTATTTATTTATAATTTTTCATTTACAAACAGATGCGTCCCAATCCTTGTAACTGAGAATTTATAAATTTATAGTTCGTGGTTTATAATTTCCTTATTCAAATGAAGAAGCGTCCTAATTCATTTCAATAAGATGATTATAAATCATCCTACTTAAGCATAAAACATGATATCAAAACGGTGTTGAGTAGCAGATGTTTCCCTGGTTGTATGATTTTCCAAAATCATGAGAAGGATAATGAGACATTAAATTGCACGATACTGATCCAAGAATCACATTTGGAGAATTTGGCATACAATTTCTCCTTTCTGAGTAATTCTGAAATCATTCTCAAATGTTTTGCGTGTTCTTCATTAAAAGTAGATGAGAATATCACCGATGAATACTATTATGATTTTGTCTAAGTATGGTTTGCACACCTGATTCATGAGACCAACAGCTCCTTTCATACCATTGAAGTAGAAAGGTTGGCAACTCATAAACTTCTTGTAAGTGCATTTACTTGCCATATGAGTTTTTCTTGGTTCAGAGTTGAGATTGTTAGTACTTGCCATTGTTGTAGCTTGTGCTTCCAGAGTTGTGGCAACACTATCAGCAACTAGTTTCCTGATGGCAGCCTGAGTCATGGCTGGTACTTCAGATGTTGATCTCCTTTTGGGAGGTATCTATCAACATAAGATAACACGAAATAAGAATGATATCACAAGTCTTTGTTAAAATTTTCATACCTAGTGGTATTCTAAATCTGACATATTTGTAGAGATTCTTATTTTGATACAAGTTCTAACAAAATAATACACATCTTTTCGTATTACATTACAGGATATATAACAGAAAACTTTGGAATTTAAAATTTTCAAAGATGAAATATTCAAACAAGCATTTGACTTATTAGATTCCTCGGGAACTGGTTCATTTCCCAGTGGTCGGGGTATGATCCATAATGAGTTATCTAACTTTGCAAAGATAGACTCATCGAAGAGATAATTTGGTGGTGGCGTAGTTGATGATGTTATTCTTAAAAATAATGAGAATTAACATATAAGATGTTTGAAATGGAATTACAATGATGAAGATGGAAATAACAAGAAATGACATATCTGATGGAATTACAATGATGAAAATGGAAATAACGAGAAATTTATAACTTTATAGATAACTTATCTTACATAGCTTACATATCTCAAAATATGACAAGTGTTTATGCTTATGCTACATGTCCTTAGATAAAAAGTGGTAAGGATAAGGTTTCGATCTAGTAGTCTTGGAGTTTACGAAGTGTGTCCCATAAGATTCTTCATATGGCGGTCTTGGATATCCTTAAGGATTATTTCTAAATCAGAAGTCCAAAAGTGAGCAAAAGCAATCTTGTCTCTTTGTCCCATATGCTTCTTCTGTAGTTTACGTATTTGTGTGCGGGTTTCCTTAATTTTAGTTTTTACTTCATCAAAATCCCTTGGTATAATTATCTAATTATTCACCAGTCTTTCTTCTAATTTCTCAATATAGTGAAAAGAGAGTTCTTCCAAGTAATCCACAATACTTTCAACTTGTTCCTCATGGTGTTTTACATGCATCTTGATAGAACTTTTTCCTAATTCATATATCTGAGGTGGGGTAGGAGTATATGTTAGAAAAGATGGCGGTACTGGGATACGGGCTTACTTCTGAGATGAATTAGATAACGTAGTTAAGGAAGAAGATGGGGAATGGATTTGCTTCTTAGGTGGTAATAATTCTTCAGGAACAAAGAAATATCAAGGATCAAATAGTAGTGATGGTGGTAATACCAGAGATGGAGTCAAAATAGCTGATGGAGAAATAGGATTTGGTGGTGGAATAGGTGATTCCTTAGCATAAAATGCTTGCGTATCCTTCAGATATGGATTATTGTAGAAAGATGAGAATACAGGTGGGATTTCATCATTCTTAGAATTTTTCAAAAAGTCAGAGGAGATATTTCCTGGTGTGGCTGGGAAATAGTTTGGTAATGTTGAAGTATAGTCAAGAATATTTGCAGATGAAAAGGTGCATTCCTCATTAACATCAGATGGGGTAGGATGGGTGGGAGAAGACATGACTGTATAGCAACCCAGTAAAATAGTATAAGTTATTTATATAATAGTTAATAGTTATGTATATTTACATACTATTCCAGAAATGTAATGGCACGGAGAACTTTGATGGCTAGCAAAAGAAAAGTAGTTATAGTTAAGGTTTTAACCTTGTTCTCTATAATCATGGCTCTGATACCAATCTGTAACACCCTTATTTTTAGCATATAGCAGCGGAAGCTAATCTAGGGTATTACTTCATTGTACAACAGTCATAATCATAGAAAATGACTCAAAAGAGACGTTTTGGAAAATTTAGTTATCATTTATTTATTCATCAGAGTTTTACAAAAGGATGTCCCAAAATCTAGTAACAAAAGTTTGAATGATAACAGTTTTAGCCATCTTCAAGTCCATGTCACTCCGTGCCATACGTTGCTCAATTAACTGAGATAAACATGCTTAAAAGTCAACACAAAGGTTGAGTGAAATCCATAGGTTTAAGTTAAATAGTTTGAATGCAAGTTCAATTGACTCATAGTTTGTAAAACAATAGTATTGCTTTAAGCTCATGACACCGAAGCATTAAGATAATCAATAATCACAAGTAATTGCCCCAACGGGTGCCTTTGCCAAACACCCGTATAGTTATTCAAATGAAGTGCTATTGGTTACCGACAATATAGTACACCAACAAGGAAGTCCAATCCCAAATAGATATATTCACATCATGTGCGCTCACTCCGTAGAGTAATTAACGGTTCATGATAATGGGGTCTTAATGGCAAAAGTAAGGACTTAGGCAATAATTCATCAGGATAACATATAGAAAAATACTTGCATCCAGTTTATAGCATGTATCCCCCTCACGGGTTTATGAAAACCTTAAAGAGATTTAAAAGTAAGGCTATGAACTCACCTTAACAGTTATAGGGAAATCGGATTAATAGCAAAGGTATATGGATTGAAAGTAACGGCTTCGTCACACGCAACCTGGGGTAATATGTCAAGTCTTAGTTTGATTTTACTCTAGAACTTTGAGAAAGTTTTAATGATATTTGATTGAATAATTATGGAAGTATTGCATCACTGTTCGGGCAATCATAATCGAAAGGCCACGCAGTATTGTTTGAGAAGTCAGGGCACTTTAAATCGTAAACCCAGCAAACTTGTCAAAACAAATACCCAAATGGAACCCCTCACATGAATTTCCCTAGTATTGTGATACGATAAGATTATAATGTTTTATAAATATATATTTATTTTATATAGAATATCAAATTGATAGTTTATACCCTTGATTTATAAACATTTGCAAAACTAGTCCTTTTAATTTAATAAGCATATATTAATTAATCCCTTGACTTTAAAACTTGGAAAAACTTACCCTTAAAGTTATAAGTTTAATATTATGACAATTTTAGCCTTTGGACTTAATAATTTCAAAAAGTTACAATATATACCCCTTTGCATGAAAATAATTACAAAAGTAGTCCTAATTTGCATGCAAGCTATTTTTAACATTCCAAAAGATGTTTGCAGGTTATAGCTTATTAATATAAGCTAAAATATGAAGGTTTAATGTAATGAAAGTTCAGATTAACGATTCGTTAGGCTAGAAATTAAAACGGGTCGTTTTAGGGTTTAATAATGAAAACGCGTAGGTTTTTAATTCAAATCTTGTCACGACTTAATAAAGTAGTTATAATAACATTAGTTAAGATAGATTATAACAATATTTTACCATTTTAGCTTTTAGATTTAAGAAAAACAAGATTTTAGGGTTTGCGAGTTACGGTTTGGATCAAAAAGGAAAAACGCATGGTTTTTGAGCTTTAAAACTTTAACAAGAGTATAAACATGATCATTATAACATTATATGAGTATAGGAGCATAAATGGATCATAAGGAACCTGGTTTCGAGCTTAAATGGTTGAAAATGGGTCAAAATGGGTCGTTGAGCTTCGTACGCCTAGGATTTCTTCTTCGGGGTTTCAAGGCTTGGTTTCTTCTCTTCAATTTTGTTCTTGGGACTCTTATATCACCTCTTGATCATAACTTAGAAGCCATTGTTGAGATAGAAAGAAGAATGAAGGTGTGAGTTTAACATGAAGGGTGCGTCCCCTATAGGGTCGTTTGGACTTGGAGGGCAACCAAGGAGTGATTTGATGTCCTATTTCTGATAGGGCTAAGTTGGAGGAGCTATAAGGGTAACATGGTGAGGCTAGGGTAGTAGATAGGTTGAGTTGTATGGTAGTTTTGGTGGTGAGGTGGCCGCGGCACCTTGGAGAACAAGGAGGAGGATGTGGAGCTTTAGCAACCATGAAGAGAGTTTAAGCACCTTGTAAGCTGCTTATGTAACATCCGAGAATTTTCGGATTTTTAAGATAACTCCTTTGACTTTTAGGTCTGGCTTGACTTACAAGAACAACCATCTAAATCACGTCTTCACGGCTCGGACCCTAAAGCAAATTTGATGTGAATCGACATTCAATCAACTTTTCAGTTTGCCCGAGGACCTGGAAACGAGCCGGAAAAGGGCTAAAACAACACGCAAACTTTTTTCGATAATTATTCAACGCGGACTCACATAATACAATTAATTTGTTTTTATTTATCAGTATTTTTTATATATATATTAAATTAATTTAGTATCATTTAATTAAAGGTTGCGGATAACGCGAATCACTCGTGTCGAATATCCAATTTTATTCGGACAAGGACGAAATCGGTTCACAAAATGAATAACTGATTTTTTATTTAATATTATAATAATATTTATGTTACTTTATCAAGTAAATATTCATTTTTATCAGAAAAATGAATTCGGAAAACTATTGGCGCAAGTTTCAAGCAGTTGAAATCATCCGTTAAGTCACTCAAATGAGTCCCAAACCGTTTTTATCAAAAAGTATATGAAAAAGTTACATAATAAACCCTACACTATTTGAGACTTGTCACTTTTGAATTAAAGTTTTAATATAAATACATTTTTATTTCAAAATTTCATTATACATCTCATATATACACACAGACTCTTTTTAATTCTCTCTCTCCATGTCTCATATGTCTGGGCCATCCACGCAGCCGGCCGCCGCGGGATAAAACTTTTTGGGGGCTTTTTCCGGCAAACACCAAAAATTCTCCCCACGTCAGGATCTACGCGACAACTAACTCCACTCGCCCACACTCGCCCCACTACCACCCCGCGTCGCCAACCGCCGCTAGTTCACCTCCACCGTCACATCATCTTCTCAATAACGACACCACAGGGTGTTTGTCTCGGTGACAGCCACCACCCACCAAGGGTGGTTTTGTTTCGGTGGTAATGAACCACCACCACCAAGGGGTGCTCGTGTTGTGGTTTAACTGAAACTACCAATTTACATGCCCTTCATCATATATAATAATCGTAATCTCGTCACCACCATCAAACGACCATCGCCACGGGTCCGTTTGCGTTTTTTTAAGCCACATAAAGAGGGTGCTTGTTTGTGGGTTTATATACACCCGACGAGGGTCGCGTGTGGTCGGGATTGGCTATAGGACAGTCGGGACAGCCGGGTGTATGGGTTAGGAGTTATTTCTTTACTTGGTTTGTTTTTTGCTGGTGGGATTATTTCCTTTAGTCCAGAAAAAGGGTGTTCGTGTCGGGTTGTTATAGCAACAGGGTGTTTGTTGTAGGCTGTCATAACCCACAAGGGTACGTTGGTTTGGTTGTTCTAAACCACAAGGGTGCGTCGGGTTGTGGGGAAACAGCAGGGGGGTGTATCGGGTTTGGGTCTCAACCGACCAAAGTGCGTTTGGTTATGTGAACCCGAAAGGGTGCGTTTGGTCCTGGTGGTTTATCACCAACAAGGGTGAGTTGGGTTTTCACCCACGACTAGGCGCGTATGGTTTTATCGAAAAATAAAAGGGGTGCGTGTGGTTTATAGCAGCTAGGGGTGTTCGTGGGTTTGTTGTTGGCAGCCGAAGGGGGGCGGCAGCCGCCACTATGGGGCGCGTTTGGCGGGCTGCCGCCATTATAGGGGTGTTTGTTTGATAAGTATAACAGCCATGGGGCGGTTGGTTTAGTGTTTCATAGATAGGGGTGCGGTTGGCTGTTAAACAGCATGAGAGCGTTTGGTTTGATAATAAAAAGCACAAGGGTGCGTTTGGGTAAATAACAACAAAATAGGGTGCGTTTGGTATAGTGGCAGCAATAAGGGCGTTTGGCTTAGCAGTGTCGCATTAAGAGCGTGTTTGGGTGAGCATATTTACCGAAAGGGTGTGTTTGGGTTAAAATGAATTAACAATAATTATATCTTAAATTTTATGAATATAAATTTTAACGAGTTTTATTAAAGTATAAATCGAACAAAGGGTGGGTTATTGGTTATATAAATACAATAGTTATTATTTGTGAGTTTCGATTAATAAAGTGAATATATATGTATATGATAACGCGGGAGTTGGAAAATTGAAAACGTGAATTGTCCTTGCATCATTTAATATTTATATTAGAAAACGTGGACGTGTTTGAATGTTAACACGATAACTATTAGCACTTATAATTGAATATAGGAAACGTGTGTTTTGCGGAAAATGGAAACATTTATTAAACGGAGAATTCATGATGAAATTGATATAATGTTTATATTTACGATTCACTAAGGACTCTATATTTTAGAGAACCGATAAAAGGACTTTAAGATATAGTTCTAGATATATTAATTGGTGTCTTATACCATACCTGGTCAACGAACGAAAAACTATTCTTTTTACATTGAGATAAACTTTTAGACGAGACTGTCGAGGAAACGAATTATAAGTTTATAAAAGATTATTTTATATTTTATAATTTTCAGCTATAAGGTAACACCATAACTATTGTAAAAGTTTCACAAACGTTGTGTGTTTAATTTATAACTTAAAGACGGGTGTCTACAAGGACTTTTTAATAATTAAATGGGTTGTCGAAATAATTGGTTTAATTATTTACTCTCACTTTTTATATAATACTGCAAAGTATTATTACAGTTCAATTAATCCTTGAGTTGTCTTGTCTTTATCTATATAATTTCGCGGTACGAGTTATACAATGGTTATTTTTCATCTTGTAATATATATATATATTATATATTTACTCACTTGGGGTATTATTGTCCAAATGTATTTATTTATCCTAACCACCAAACCATTACATCGTTAAGCTAAATCTTTATCATACGCGTCGTGTTGACATAACAATTAACCGGGAAACCACAAACATTATCCTAGGCTCGTGGGACTTTGCCGTTCAGTTAAGCTGCATCTTCACGGTCAGCTGCTTCGTCATTCCGTTGCGTATTTGCATATTAGTTGCCTTACATATCAATCGTTTCTTAAACATCCAAGGTGAGTTTAATAAGCCCCACGTTTTTCATGTTTTACATAATATTTTGGGGTGAGAACATGCTTGTTACAAATTCAATTACGTGTTTGTTTAAACTGTTAGTGTCATTTTCAAAGCGTCTGCATACATGTTTTCAACGCAATTTCATGGTTGATTACCTGTTTGGTTTTACATACTAATTATATATATCTCGCGAGAGATACATTACTAGGTTTACTTTTTGTAAGTAAACGCATTTTATAATTTTCATGATTATGGATTAGCTTAGGTTGCATGAACTGTTAATTACTTGGAGGGTAAGCGCGAATATTATAAAATAGATCTATTAGATTGTCAATCCCCGTTCGGGTGACTTAGCTATCACCGAAGAACGAACGTGATACATGTCGGATTACGATTGTATATTGCGCCCTGCGGGGCCAACAAACACATATACATATTTTTTGCCCGGGTGTCTCTTGGAGGGGACCCGGTAACGGGGGACAACTTATTCTTTTATTATGCCCGGGTGTCCTGGGAAGGGACACCGGTAAAGGGGGAACATTTATTTTAATTATCGCCGGGTGTTCTTGGAGGGGAACACCTACGATGGGTCCCACTTCTTACTATGCTTGAATAATGTGGCATGCATACAAGTCTACAGTCACATTTCATGAACCTTAGAGTATGGTTATCATGTTTTATACACCACTGAATTAAGTGGCAACTACATATTTTGGAATATTCGGTGATCCAACTTTGACAACGACATTTTGGGACTATTTGGGGATAGAAATGGTCTTGCATATTATTACAGTATTGATTCTAAAAATTCACACTACATTTTGAAGGAATTTTAGGATTTAAATGGTCATCCTATTATTTTATGGAACAGTAGGAGGCAGTAGTCATTAAACGTTTTTATATGACATGTATTGGTACAGTGGGCAAGCGATACATTTATTGGAACTAACGGTTTGTATTTACCGAAACCTATGAATCTCTTCAACTTTAATGTTGACACTTTTAAGCTTGTGTTTCTCAGGTGAATTAGGATGCTTGGATTATCCCGATGTTAAATTGGAGTCTAAATTGACTAGATTTTATTGATTGGGATTTCTTACAATTGATCAAATCTCGTTGTGTCGCTTTTAAGCTTTTCATTGTTGTGTGCAATTTGGGACAACTATTTATTATGATTTGCACGAAAAATATCAAACGAGATTGTTTTACAAACGACACATTTAGAGGTCGTTCTCTTGTATTAGCGCTGTGTATTCTGAAGTAGCACCCAGTGGTATTCGATGCGTTGTCATATTTTTGGGTGTGTTTACTGGATTGGGTATCAGTGCATGATATAGAGAATATAGGTTGCCGCAATATTTACCCTAGGAATATAGTCGTTTTTCAACAAACATTGCATCACATCAAAAACATTTTCAACTGTGCATACACGCTATTGCTTATGTGCTTTACGTTACGTGCTACATTAAGTAGCGCTTACGTGGCATAAATTATATATTATTAATTTATATGAGTGGCTTTACTTTCGCGTTTTCGTATGTTTATTTATTTAAGAGTTATTATATAAATATCAGATTATTTTCTTATGACATTGTGTGTTGCACGATGGTCTCATCTAACTGTCTGTCATTGTGTGTTTATACAATGGTCTCATCTTGCTGTCTTAGACATTGTGAGTTATACAATGGTCTCATCTTGCTTCTTAGACATTGTGAGTTATACAATGGTCTCATCTTGCTTCTTGGACATTGTGAGTTGCGCAATGGTCTCAATTCGTTCTCAGACATTGTGAGTTAAACAATGGTCTCTAAGGATATTATTTTCTTCATAACTTTATACTATAGGTATTTAAACGAAGGGGGACCGTCATTATATTTTTGGTTTTACATGGAATTAGTTTGAATCTAATATTACAAGTCTTGTATGGGCGGGACTTGTAATCTGAGGATTGGTATGTTAATTGCTATGATAACAAAGCCGTCACAGTTTGTTTACATGGGTTTTAGTATAAATCTATAGTATTACAAGTCTTGTATGGGCGGGACTTGTTTATTGGAGGATTTATATGTATTTGCTTTGTTGACTGGTTCATCGAGTCTATTACCTGGTTACTCTAAACCAAGGTACATCATGTTACCTATCTTGAACTCTAGGTCATATTTTTGGGTAGTTTTACCTCCCAGTCTCCGAAGACGCGTTTGGAACACTGTCCCATATCATTTGAGAACAATGCTATCGTAATGTCATCACCATCATCTTAAAGGTGATGTGGGTACGCGTATTGCAGCGGGAATTACTTAAGTAGGATGATTTATATTATGTTTATTTGAAAGGATTGGGACGCCTTTTCAGTTAAATAAATTAATTGTAATTCACTATCCAGAAGTTGTTCTATTGATATTTACATAAATTAGGACGCTTCTTTATGAAAATATTAATGTAATTATAAATGAGCTGGGATTATGGTATCCGATATGACACGTGTGAATGAACCTCAAATTTCGAAAATCGACCAGGAATCTGTTGAAAAGGGTCTAGATAACACAATAGTGTTCTACCACTCGACACGAATCTTAAGGCCTTACTTGGGACTACCTTATCTACATTCTGGTTATTTACTCTTGCGTTGCCAATCACGCAATCATGATTACTGTATGTGAAATAAACAGATGTGGTTACACACTTGAGCTCTATGGAGAGATTCATCGAAAACTAACGATGAGTACCATTAATCCGCCGTTTATCGCATAAGCTCTCTCGCGTGCTCCTCTCCATTTATTTGAACTTTTTTTCTGGGGATTATTGTTTCTTGGAGGGTCTCACCCTCTGCATTCCCATCAACCGTTTGTTATGATTTATCGTCGTTATGGTTTGGGTGGGGGGGGGGGTTGTTGTTGGGTCCTGGAGTGTCCCAGATCGTACAAACTTTCTATCAACGAAGTGATGAAACCCAACCTTAAACAAATCAGCATAGTCGATATAGTATTCAGTTGGAATTATCATTGAGACATTCAGTATACCAATTTAGTCACTGCTACTAACCCCTTAAGTTCATTGGCCAAGTAGTTGGGTAATTACACTCCCTAAGCCCACGTTGATGTAGATAATGAACATTACAGATAGTAGAAACGAGACTCTGCCTTAGACATAACCACGTGGACTACACATTCTCCTTTGGTGTGTTCACTATTAAGAGGCTTTCTTCATATAAGCACTTATACCATACAATAAAAACCCGGTAATGATGTTTCTTAAGATACATATTCTTATGGATCTGAATATCCTGGTCAACCTAGCCGAAATTTATGGATATTAAGAAATGTCGAAACATTAGATATTGCTGAATAAAGTTATCAGCGTCATGTTCAACTGGTTTAGTAAATCTTAAGTCTTTTCTTAGACACACTAAGCGGATAACACAAATTTAATCTCGGGGAGAGACTTTTCTTATAAGGGGTTAGTTACTGTAACATTCGAGGATTTTCGGATTTTTAAGATACTATTTTTACCTTTGCTTGTAGGTCTGGCTTGATCGTATCAAGAAAAACACTTAAATCACGTCTTCACGCCAAGGACACTAAAGCAATTCGATGTGAAACGGACATTCATGTCAATTTCTGTTTTGCCCGAGACCTGGAAACGGAGTCGAAAAGGGCTAAAACAGCACAGCAAACATTTTTCGAACCAATATTCAACGCGGACCACAACAAAATCAATTATAATTGTTTTTAAAAACAGTATTTATTTATTAAAAATCATCTAAATAAATTAATATCATTTTAATTAAAAATGCGGTTGCGGATGAACGCGACTACTCGAGTTGAAATCAAATTTATTTCGGACAAGACGAAACGGTTCACATAAAATGCAAGACAGATATTTTATTTAAAACATTATAATAGTTTATGAACATTATCAAGTAATTACGCTATTTTTATCAGAAAATGATTCGGAAAAAGCAATGGCGAAGTTTCATGTGTCTGAAATCATCCAGTTAAGTCACTCAATTGAGTCCCGAACCGTTTTTTATCAAAAAAGTTTATGAAAAAGTTACATAAAATAATCCCTACACTATTGAGACTTGTCCAATTTTGATTTATAGTTTTATATAATCCATTTTTTATTTCAAAAGTTCATTATACATCTCATATATACAAACACACACTCTTATTTAAATTCTCTCTCTCCCTCCTCCCAGTTCCGGCACTCCAACCGCCGCTCGGCCACACGGTTCGTCGCCGGAAAACGTTTTCGACGGGCTTTTCCGGCCAACACCAAAAATACTCCCCACAACCGGATCTACTTGACCCACTACCTCACCTCGCCCCCACTCGCCACCACCACCTCCACAGTCAGCACAAAACCCGCCACTCTTTCACCTCCACCGTCATCATCATCGTCATAACGACACCACAAGGGTGTTTGTCTCGGTGACAGCCACCACCCACCAAGGGTGGTTTTGTTTCGGTGGTAATGAACCACCACCACCAAGGGGTGCTCGTGTTGTGGTTTTATCTGAAACCACCACCTGATCTCACCATCATCATCCGATCTTAATGTCATCTCGTACCACCAACAACACCATCGCACGGGTCCGTTTTGGTTTTTGTTAGCTACTAAAGGGGTGCGTTGTTTTGGGATTTATAACACCCGACGAGGGTGCGGTTCGGGTCGGGTTTTAGGCTAGGGGACAGCGGGACTGCGGGTTTGTGGGTTCGGGTAGTCCCGTATAAGGGTGTTCGTGTCGGGTTGTTTATAGCAACAGGGTGTTAGTTTAGGCTGTTCTTAACCACTAGGGTGCATTGGTTTAGGTCGTTCTATACCACCAAATAATTATAATTAACACAAGGGGGGGTGCGTTTTTGGGTTGTGGGGAAAACAGCAGGGGGGTGTATCGGGTTTGGGTTCAACGACAAAGTGCAGTTTGTTTGTGAACCCGTATGGGTCGTTTGGTCGTCGGTGGTTTATCACCAACATGGGTGAGTTGGGTTTTCACCCACGATAGGCGCGTATGGTTTTATCGGAAAAATAAAAGGGGTGCCGATGTGGTGTAGAGCAGCTTGGGGTGTTCGATGGGGTTGTTGTTGGCAGCCCGGAGGGGGGCGGCCGGGCGCCATCTATGGGGCGGTCTTGATGCGGATGGCACGCCATTATAGGGTTGTTTGTTTGGATAAGTATATCGCATGGGCGGTTGGTTTAGTGTTTAATAGATAGGGGTGCGGTTAGCTGTTAAAAGCATGAGAGCGTTTGGTTTGTAATAAAAATGCCAAGGGTGCGTTTGGGTAAATAAAAACAAAATAGGGTTGCGTTGGTATAGTGGCCAGATAGGGGTGTTTGGCTTTGCATGTGTCGCATTAAAGAGCGTGTGTGGTTAGCATATTTACCGAAAGGGTGTGTTTGGGTTAAAGTGAATTAACAATAAATATATCTTAAAATTTTAACGAGATTTATAAAGTATAAATCGGAACAAAAGGGTGGTATTGGTATATATAAATAACAATATTTATTATTTTGTGAGTTTCGATTAATAACGTGAATATTATGTCATACTCTGTAAAACGCGGGTGTGGAAACTTGAAAGTGAATACTTGAACATATTATTATATCTAGAACATACGTGAGTGTTTGAAAATATTAACACGATTAAACAATTGCACATATATTGATTATAGGAAAACGTAGAGTGTTGCGAAATTGGAAAGTTATTTAACGGAGATTTCATGATGAAATTTATATAATTTTCTATATTTTCGAATCACTTAAGGACTCTATTATTTTTAGAGAACCGATAAAAGGAATTAAGATTTGTTCTATGATATATTTAATGGTACTTATACAATAACCTGGACAACGAACGAAAAAATTTACCTTTTACATTGAAGATAAACCATTTTAAGACGCGACTGTCGAGGAAACGACATTATAAGTTTTTAAATTATTATTTTATATTTTTATAATTTTTCAGCTTATAAGGTACACCATAACTATTGTAAAAAGTTTCACATTCGTGTGTGTTTTAATTTATAACTTAAGAGGGTGGTCTACAAGAACTTTTTAATAATTAAATGGGTTGTCGAATCTAATGCGGTTGAAGTATTACTCTCATTTTTTATAATACTTGCAAAGTATTTATCAGTTCACATTAATCCTTGAGTTGTCTGTCTTTATTTTATAATTTCTCGCACGAGCTTTTTTTACAATGGTTTATTTTTCATTGGTAATATAATATATATAATATATATTACACACTTTGGTTTATTTTCAATGTATTATTTAACCATAACCACCAAACCTTTACAACGTTTAAAATCTAAATCTTTATCAACGCTGTCGTGTTTGACATCAACAATTCACCGGGAAAACCCAAACACATTATCCTAGGCTAGTGGACTTAGCCGTTCAGTTAAGCTTGCATCTTCACGGTCAGGCAGCTTCGTCTTCCGTTCGTATTGTGCATATTAGATGCCTACCTATCAATCGTTCTTCAACATCAAGGTGAGTTCATAGCCCCACGTTTTACATGTTTTACATATATTTTGGGGTGAGAACATGCTTGTTACAAATTCAATTACGTGTTTGATTTAAACTCGTTACGTGCTAATTTTCAAATAGTCTGCATACATGTTTACAAACGCATTTACATGGTTGATTACCTGTTGGGTTTTACATACTCATTTATTTATCTAGCGAGGAGGATACATTACTGGTTTACTTTTTGAACCGTAAACGCATTCTTACTTTTTTGATTTTGGATTGCTTTGGTTGCTTTTGAATGTAATTCACTTGGAGGGTAAGCGTGAATGTTATAAGATAGATCTATTTGGGATTGACATTCCCGTTCAGGTGATTAGCTATCACGGGAACGAAAACGTTATACCCATGTCGGATTATGATTGAAATGGCGCATGCGGAGCCAACAATCACATTTTAAATTTTATTGCCAGGGTGTCCTTGGCAGGGGGATCTGGGTAACGGGAGAAACAGCTTCTTTTATTTTGCACGGGTGTCCACTTGGAGGGGACACCGGTAATACGGGGGAAATATTGTTTATTATGCCAGGGTGTTCTTGGAGGGAACACCTACGATGGTGCAACTTTACTATGCTTGAATAAAGGTGGCATTACATACAAGTCTTAGTCACATTTCATGTACTTAGAGTAATGGTAATCATGGTTTGATACACACTTGAATAAAGTGGCAAAACATTTTATTTTTGGATACTTCGTGATCCAACATTAGACTCGTACAATTTTGGACTATTGGGGGATAGAATTAGTCTTGCATATTTTACAAGCTAATGTGATTCTAAAAATCACACATACATTTTGGAAGGACATTGATGGATTTAAATGGTCACATCAATTATTTTATTGATTACTGTAGGGAGACAGTGTCATTAAACGTTTTTTTATGACACTGTAATGGATTAATGGGGCTGATACTTTTATTGAACTAATCGTTTGTATTTACAGAAAACTTTGATACTCACACTTTAAATGTTGTCACTTTTAAGCTGGTTTTTTCTCAGGTGAATTAGATGCTGGATTATCTGATGTAACATTGGAGTCTAAATTGACAAGATTTCTTGATTGGATTCTAAAAATGATCAAATCTCGTTGTGTCGCTTTTAGCATTTCAATTGTGATGCAATTATGGACAAACTATTTATTTTGATTCAGAAAAATCAAGAGATTTGTTTTTCAAATGACACCATTTTAGAGGTCATTCGCTGGTATCTAAGCTCTGTGTATTATGAAGTAGCATCCAATGTGGTATTCGCTGCGTTGTCATATCTTTGGGGGTGTTACAGCTTAGGCATAAAGGAGGTGCATCATCAAGGTGCTTGGATGCAAAGTTAATTCTTGAAATGGGTCAAAATGAAAGAAAAAAGGTATACGAGTTCAATAGGGCTCGAATTAGGTTTTCATGCTTATTTTTCGTATGCATTTGATTATTAACGATAGATTATGGATTATAAGGTTTGTATTAAGAGTTTATAACAATAATGCGATTTGTGGTTCGAGTTACAAAATGGGTAAAATAGCAAATTGGGTCTCGGGTTGGAATTAGGGGTTGTTTGCAGGATTTCTATGATTTAATTCTTGAGTAATGAAGTTATAATGATGAAATATGATTTGTAAAGTTGTAAATTAAGTATCTACAACTTATTTGAGTAATGGTTTAGGTTTAAAACGGATAAAAACAAAGAAACGGGTCATGGTTTAGAAACTAGCTCGGTTTAGGGTTTCTTGGTTTAATTTCATGAAATTTCATGCAATGACAATGAAAATGAAGTGCATAGCTTGCTTATAACTTGTACTTATTAGTTTGTACAAGTCTCCTTAGTAAAACAGAGGTAAAACAGCTATTTTGAATATCATACATTAATGACTTATACATTGTGCTTTATAAGACTTGTACTTTGATCTTTATATTTATACATTACATATAATTAAGGTGTGGAGGTAACGTTTAAACATTTAATGGTCCGTTTTGAAATAACGTTGTGAATAGTAACATTATATGGGTAATTACTGGTAAAATGTATTAAGAATATTGACTTGACATTTTTTTGGATGTTTATATGATATAAACATAGATATAGATGGCATTGGTAGGTTGTGTGATTCTCGTTAACTTTAGTTATGCAAGTAATGAAAATATTCACTGTAAAAAGGTGGTTTCATATGTAATGATAGATTGTATATTCTTTTTAAATTTTATAGATGAATATTTACATTGATGAAAATTACGGGTTGTTATATTGTACTAGGGTTTTAGAGGGAAAACATATTTGAATTTTATACTTTGATAACTTGTACACATGCCTCATAGGTTTGTACATTCGTTTTGCATGTAAACATTACATGTAGTTAGGGTTTTGATATAAACGTTAACGTTTAAAATCCATTTTGATATAATGTTATGGAATGTACGTTAAATAGATGACGTATTGATTTTAGAACATGTTACTTGACATATTACAATGTTTACTTGACATAAACATTGATGAAATTGGTATTGGTAGGTTGCGTTAGCACGTTTACTTAGAAAATGCAAGTTACGTTGCATAATGGATGGAATAATGAAAAAACAAAAAATTTAACCGGAAATTGGTTATATTAAAATATACTAGATGGTATGACATTGATGAAAATTTGGGGTTGTTATAAAAGTAATTCCTTCATCAGCATCAATCTCACCAATTTTCCTCCCCTGTTTGGATGCATCCTCTTCACCCAAACCTTCATCTTCAGATGATTCTACCCTTCTTGATGAACCAACCTTATATAATCTTTTGAGCTTGTGAATTCTTGACCTCCTTTCTTATTAAGTTTGACTCTCGTTTTAGCTTGTAATAATCCTAAGCTTGAGTAGTCTTTGTGTTCTCCAGGTCAAGCACTCTTTGTTGTAATTTGGTACAAAATTTCTTCAATTCTTTAAGTTTCATACTATCCTCCTCACTTCGAGGTGTGTTAACTCCTGCGAGCAGTGAATGATTGGGATCGCTATAGGACACAATCTTAAAACCTAGTTTGAGCAATTGTGTCCCCCATGGTTTCTTGGCACCTAGGACCACCACCTGAAGTAGTTCCTTGGGAACCAGCTTAATTAGTGTTGCCCTGGTTGGGGTCTTAATGATGATACAACTGTCCTGCTTTACTTTAAGCTAGAGCCGTAGTGGCAAACCCTCACCAAAATTTTTATCCCTCTCTCTTTGATAAGCCTCATCTGTAACATGTTTACTAGAACCACTAGGCTGAGGAACCTCAGTGTTCTTTCTCTTAGGTTTCCTAGGTTTTTGTTTCTTTTTAGGTTGAGAGGTTGATGGTTGAGTAATGGTGGGTGTGTGTTGGGGATCAATAGGCATTTCTGAACCTTTACTTATTTCTTCTTGATGTTGTACCACCATTGTTGGAAATAATGGTGTTTCCCTTCTAGAAAAACCTTTCCCTAACCTTCTCATATTCCCAAATACCTTCTTAGTGTAAGAAGGTGCAATATATGTTCTGTTATGAGTAGGCAACCCTTTAAGTTGTTTACCCAAAAAGACTTGTATAAACCTTGGATACATCAAAAACTTACTCACATTGACCAAGTTCTTCACCATACTATCAAAAATATACTTTGAAAAGTTAAACTTCTAGTTTGTAGTTAAACAGATAATTGCAGAAGCCATAGTGTGTAAAACCCCCCACAATCGATAGCAGAGGATAACAACGATTGGGTTGCTACTTCATAATACACGCACCACGAGTCTAGTAAACGTTACTTAATCGTTTAATAAACCAATTTTATTTTTGGAAAGATCCAGCGTTACATTGGTCCCAATATTAATACATATATTTATTTTTTAAAGTCACTTCACGACTTGATTTCTAAACTATAATTTTTTGGTTATGACATTATTTACCAAGGCAGCGTCTTGATATCTGCGTTCCGTCCCATCCAGCATTTCAATAGCAATAAACGGAGTATTAGCTTAAAAACGTCAACAAACGTTGAGTGAATTCATAGAGTTTACACATAACAGTTAGAACGCATAATTTTGGTTTCACAAAAATCCAATAACGTTGCTTTGGAGTAAGCAAGTTATAAAAAATAATGATTTCATAACTAAAGAGCCCGTTGTACCGAAACTTAACACATCATCTGTAGGACGAAATCATAACCGGAAGCTTGCCACTTCCCTTAATATTAATTCACAAAAAATGTCCGTTTGACAGGGCGGTCACAACTGATTCAAACCCTGGACAGGGTTGTCAAACCCAATAGAACTATTTAATGCATTAGTGTTCACCAACACAAAGTAGGCAACTAACGGATACACAGTAAAAGGCATATACTCAATAGCAAGCGGAATCATATTTTAAAATCAAAACACATTGCGTTCTTATTTTCAAAACAAGCAATATATCCTCCTCGCGGAGTTTAAAACATTGAAAACTTTAAAAGCGAGGCTATGAACTCCCTTGTCTCAGTATACCAGACGATTATGCAATAAAAGTCGAGATGAAGTCTACGACCGATTCAACGACCTACAAATTTCCCCAGACTGATTACTATACCGAAAGTACGGATCGATGGATGGGTCGTGCATATCAAAATCATATATATATATAATACGTATTCACACATGTGATGAGTAAACCTCCACTTGCGCCATAGATCCTAAAACCCCACAATATTAGGTTACGATCATTCTTTCATTTATGTTATATGTCATTTAATCAAAAACTTTTTATTTTAGGAAACTTTCTATTTTTAGAATAGTTACTATGTTTCGCGAATGTACCATTTTAGTATAAGTTTGTTATCCAGTTATATTTGTAATAATATTGATTCGTCTCGTCGCACCCTCGAGGTTCAATGTGGTTACTAATTACTCGTATCGGGATTATATCTCGTATGTTCACAAAAGTTACTATTTTTAGAAGTGTATCCATCTATATAAGTCTTTATGTTTGACTTTACGTATTATAATTTATAAAACTAAGTCTGACTCCCGTTCTAAACGACCCTCTAAATCATCATTTTCATGACTTGGGAGTAAAAAGATTTTATGTAAAAACGATATTCGGACAACTTTTTAGTTTTAGCGAGACCCAGAAACTAGACGAAAATGACCTTAAATCCCCTTTCGTGATTATGTTGACTACTTGCTATTTTAAATAAATTACAGACTTTGACCATTGCGGTTTTGAATGTTAATTACTCATTTTAAAGATCGCGAGCTTTTGGGAACACAGTAACTCTTAATTACGAGCAACTTTCGTGTTTGCCGGCTGGTCCGAAACGGATTCGAAAGTGCCCATAACGTGCATTAAAATTCCTGACCGCATGAGCATTTATTGTAAGTGCTGGTTTTTACAGTGAAGATATTATATCTCGTTTTCGCCATAACTTTTTGTTATTAGGAGTTAGAAGTCCCGTTTTATATCAAAACGGATCGTCTCGGATAGGTTTATCATATTTCAAAGCCTAAAATCAAAGTTTACAAAATCTCGGTTCTCATTTAGCATGCCAAACTTTCTGCTCATGTTTACATTTTACAAAACACCTTAAAAATTATTTTTAGGCATTTAAATCAACTAGAACATGTCTATAATGACATATAATTATAATCTAAACCGCTCAATCAATCGACAATACTATCTAGTCTACTCTTGCAAGCTTTCCCCCAATTCATCACATGCATGCAAACATAATTAAATCAAACGAATGATATAATCGAAATAAACATAAAAGGGTGCTCACGATGCTTTACGGAGCAAGATCGGAAAAGTAAAAGTGATGGGTTGACCTCCTTGTGTCTTAGCCGCGGCTTACAACCCATCAAATGAAACCATACTCGAACTTTGATCAACCAAATCAAACCCAAACATTACCTAATCGACAAAACCACCTCCTTGTGGCCTTTAGCTTGGTTCGAACCCACAACCAAGATCAAAAATCAAACTGAAACTCTCTTTGTTTTAATAAAACTCAACCTTAATCAAAACCTTGTTGCATGTGTGTTTTTATTCTATGGATGATGGATTTAATACATTCTAAACTATATTAGGTTGCTAGAAAATCAACAACACCAAAGGTGTGTTTGTTTGGGTATTCGGCCGAACCAAAAGATAAGAGGGGAGAAGAAAAACAACTCAAACTTGGTTCCTTTTTGATTTAGATCATCATGTGAGGGATGTTTAAGTGTAATAGCAAGATCAAATTGCAAAAATGGTGGTTGTGTGTGTGTCTTGGAGCTCGACCGAACAAAGAGACAAGGAGAAGGAGAACAAAAGCTTCACTATGTGTTTTATCTTGAATTGTGAAGGGATTTTAATCAATCTTGGAAGCACAAGTGAGATGATTGCACATTTTGGAAAACACAAACTTTTTTATTGTTGTTGTGGTCTAGGCGTCGGCTAAGGGAGAGCTTAGGCATGCAAGAATTGGTAGATACTAAGAAAAGTATCGGTACTTACTTACCAAATAAATTAGTACAAGCCAGTAATAAGCTAATATGGCTCAACGCCCATGGAAAGCCTTAGAAGGCCCATGACCGGCTACCTTGATGTATAAATACCCCTCTCCATGCCTTGGAGAGGGTGTTGGTTGTTCATTATTTCACACACTCATAATATACACTTTTCCATTTTCCTTTTACTTTCTCTCTCTAAGATCATCCAAACCACACTCTAGTTCTTGCATAAATCTAAGATTACTAGTATTCTACAATTGGTATCAGAGCCATGGGGTGGTGTGCTTAGATTTTGTGTTTGTTTGTTTTGTTTTGTGTTTTTTTTTCTCATCAAAACACATTTTTTTAATTTTTTTTCTTGTTTTCTAAGCTTATAATACACACTAAAAGATCATCTACATATGTAGCTTTGATCTAATATCCTTGGATATAGGTGTATGTGCTTAGATTCATTGAAAAAATTCTTTCTTTTTAGTTATTTGTGTTAGTTCGCTTTATAAAGGTCCAAATCTTGATTTTAAATTTTTCGGCATAAAAACCTTAAAGTTTTCATTTTTCTTGTCCCTATAAGCTTTGTAACACTTTTGGTACAAAAATTTTTGCAAAACAATTGTCAAAAATGTGTCTTTTTGAGTTTTGAAAAAAGTGGTCTCGTCATAGTTTGAACCGATCTAGTCAATGTCAGTTATAACCGAACTAGTCATTTTTAGTTATAACTGAACTAGTAAATTCTCAGTTTGAACCGATCTAGTCAGTGTCAGTGTGAACCGAACTAGTCAAGTTGTTTGAAAACTGAACTAGTCAAGTTGTTTGTGAACCGAACTAGTCAATTCACTTGAGAACCGAACTAGTCAGTCAGTTTGTGAACCAAACTAGTCAAGTTGTTTGAAAACCGAACTAGTCAAGTTGTTTGTGAACCGAACTAGTTAATTCACTTGAGCACCGAACTAGTCAGTCAGTTTGTGAACCAAACTAGTCAAGTTGTATGAGAACCGAACTAGTCAAGATGTTTGTGAACCAAACTAGTCAAGTTGTTTGAGAACTGAACTAGTCAAGCTGTTTGTGAACCGAACTAGTCAAAGTATTCACACTTTAAAAACTTAGCATACAACTTCTCTTTCTTAACAATTCAAAATTGCCTAAGATTGTTCTTACTTCTTGTTCCTTTTCGTCTTTTGAATAAATAATATGTCATCAAAGAAGACAATCACAACTTATCCAAGTAAGGCTTACACACTCGGTTCATGAGGTCCATGAATACCGCAGGTGCGTTTGTTAGTCCGAATGGCATAACTTGAAACTCGAAATGTCCCATAAAAACGAGTTCGGAATTTCCTTCTTTGGAATGTCTGTTTTCCGTACTCCTAAGCGGTGATAAACCCTATTCTCAGATCTATCTTCGACTAAAATTGAATCACTTGGAGTTGATCAAAATAACTCTTTATCCATCGGGGATGTGGATAAACGATTACTTTACTTTTTTCTATTTAACACCTTAGTCGATGCACATCCTAATGGACCCATCTTCTTTTTGACGAACAAGAATCGAAGGCCTCCCCAAGTTGAGGAATCTAGGCCTTAATGAAACCCTTGTCGGAAACGCACTTGCAGTTGAACCGAAAATTCCTTCATTTTGGATGAAGCCAATCGTTTACGGTGCTACGAGCTACTGCGTGGCTCCTAATTTAAGTCCGATTTGAATTCACGCTGTTTGAGTCCGGAGTAAGACTTAGGCAATCCTCGGTAAACAGCTTTAGTAAAGTCTCGGACGATTGTACGTCCATAAGCTATTTTCCTTCTAAAAACACTTGTCCTCCTCCTTTACTTGGCGGATATCTGCGCCAAAAAGACCTGGCATCCTTTTGACATATACTCTTGAGCCTTTGAACATGAGATAGACGTTTTAGGCCGAGATTCTCCTCCCGTCCGTTACTTGGTTACTTTCGTTACCACGAAAAATCAAGGTTTCATTCCCATAGGGAATTCGAACAAGTTTCTCATCACACACGATCACGGCGTGACACCTTCTTAACCAATCCATGCCGATAATAACGTCGAAACTACCCAGTTCTACGGGCATTAGATCTATGTTGAACGGATGGTTTAAGAAATTTAAAGTGCAACCCCGCATAATAGTGTCTACCCTGACTATTTTCCCGTCAGCTAATTCGACGTCATAACTAATTTCTAATCAGGGAACTAAACGCAGTAGATATAAAACTTCTATCGACACCCGTGTCAAATAAGATAGATGCATAGCGGTTATTTAAGAGGAACGTACCCGTGATGACATTTGAGTCCGGGTCCCTCGATGCATTCCCTTTCTTCTCTGCATTCCCAACTGCATACACCCAGCCTTGTGCACTCCCATTTCCCCCATCCTTATTCTTCAACTTTGGACAATCTCTCTTGAAATGTCCTGGAGCTCCACATTCAAAACAACCATTCCCTTTGGGATTTGCCCCATTCCCTTTCTGAGTATTAGCAACGTTTGTGTTGCCAGAACTCCTGCAGTCGCGGGCAAAGTGCCCTACCTTGTTACATTTATGGCATTTCTGAGTACACGGGCCATTGTGATGAAAATGGCACTTGGTGCACTTGGGCAAAGATCCACCGTATGGCTTCTTTTCACCCGACCCCATGTTGTAGACCTTGGCGACATTCTGTCTCTTGAAGGGTTGTTGTTGATGGCCATGGTTGTTTCTGGATGAATCGTCAGCCTTCCTTTTGTTGTCAGACTGTCTTTCCGCATAGGTGCGGAGTTTCTGATCCATCAAGTCGTTGGCCAACTCAATAGTCTCATCCAACGTCTTGGGTCTGGCAGACTTGACATTTCCATAAATGTTATCAGGAAGTCCACTGATGTACTTGTCAACCTTCTCAGTTTCATTAGCAACAAACTTGGTACATATCAGGGTTAGCTCTTGGAAACATTCAGTGTATGTTAGAACATCGTTCCCTTTGACCTTTAGGTTCCACAACTCGATTTCTAGTTTCTTGATTTCACCCTGTGGACAATACTTGTCTGTCATTTTCTTCTTGAGTACTTCCTAAGTCATTGAATATGCCTCAGAACCTAAGGTCCTTATTTGACTATTCCACCAAGTCAAAGTAGCACCTAACAGAGTGCATGTGGCAAACTTAACATGATTTTTGATAGCACAACCACTGATATTGAAGACTGATTCCATCTTTTCGATCCACCTGGTTAAACCGACGACGCCTTTATTTCCTTTGAAGTTCAAAGTTTGACATTTCATGAAGTCAGCGTAGAAACAAGGGCGCGCAGTTTGCACGTTCCTTCGGTTATCCCCGTGCGAACTGTGGCTTCCGTCTCTATTAGTGGAGTTTCGCATAAGAGCTTGATTAATCATAGCTTGAACGGTTTTTGGAGTCATGTTGTTTGGGTTAGGATTGTTAGGAGGGGTATTCGTTCCTCGTCTTGTCACAGGTGCCATGATTTATCTAAATCACAAGAGACAAAATGTGAGGTCAAAATTATGACAAGATATATAATAAATTACAGATGAGATAACAACACAAGAGAGGTATATAGCACAACATAACACATCTATTTCATTCATAACTTGGAAAATTTTACATGAAATAGTTTTTGGTACACAAAATACAATACAAAAGATCTAAGGCTATGCTAGCGGGGAAAACCCCTAATACTTAACATGTCTGAACAACTGTCTAGCAAAGTAAAATGACATAAACCACTAGATGTGACTATCAGCATCCCTAGAAGCATCCTGGTGATCTGGAACTCTAGCATCTGGTGCTGGCTGCCTAGCTCTCCTCCGCTGCTCTCGCAGTGCTAACAACTCGGCCTGCATGTCACCCATCTCTCACCTCATGTCTCTCATCACACGAAGAGTCTCTACCATCTGTGTCTGACGCCTATGGTCAGCCTCTCGAAGTTTTGCCATCTCAGCCTGTTGCATCTGAAAGCGAGTCTCATGTACCTGGTGCTGTGTCTGAATAAGAGTACTCTGTAGTTATGTCTGATATGCCTGAATCTGGGTCTCGTATGCATACACATGGTCACGGTAGGCCTAAAGCTCATGATGGACTGCTTGACTCAATCCTATTGAGTGAGCCCAAGCCTCTTGGGAAGCATATACCTCCTCCTCTATAATCCATACTGTCTTCTGGAGAGTCATCCTATCCCCCATAAGTAAGTCGACCCGCTGCGAGTCCATAGCGACCCGCTGTGATATGCGAGTCCTACCATCTTGAGCATCCTCTAATAGAGCATATAAGTTATGTGTATCATGCTCATGGAGCTCAGCAAGCTCTGCAACCCTACCACTGACCACTCCCAAGGTCACATGTGCTATCTCAGGAACTGCCTCTGCCAGATCCATCCAAGTATCCCTAATAACATACTCAACCTCACTAATCCCTTGTCGTCTCTCTTCAGCATCTAAAGTGTTGATAAACCTATAGTCTACCCTTCGGCCTCCGGTAGGTCTAGTAGTAGAACTCTCCCCGACCTCATACTTGGAGCCTAGAGCAAACAAGCATGACCTCTTGCGAGGTGGCCGCTCGGACTGGGGAATATCATCCCTACGGTCAACAGGTGGTGGTATGTATAGAGATGGTGGTAGTGGTGGTAGTGGAGGTGATGGTGATGCGGTTGTAACCGCATCAACCAGGGCTTGAGTGGAGGCTATCCTGAGTGTCTGGATTTGGGTTGGACACCCAGATGATGGTAGTAATGGTGATGGCACAGGTGGTGGTGATGAATGTGTAGATGGGGCCATGCACCTAGCAAGGCGCTCCCCTGCAGAGGGTGGTGATAGTGAGATAGGTGGTGATGGTGGTGGAGTAGGCATGGCTAGAAGTCTCTCAACCTCTACTTCTGGTGGAAGGGATATGGAAGCCTGAAGCCGAACAGTAATCCTAGCTCCAGTGGTAGTAATGTGAGTAGAGGGTGGCGGTATAACAGGCTCTGTTCCCTCAGGTGGGGAAACAAGCTGAATAGTAGGTACAACAACAGCGGAGTCGGTCGGAGCTAAGTGCTCCTCCTTTTCCTCATCATCCTCATAATCCTCTGGATCCGACTCAACAACATATCCTAGTAACTCAGCAGTAGGTGAAACAATAAGAGGTAATGGCTGGTCCTCGGCCAGAAACTCATGCTCATCCTCCAATGGTATATACTCAGGGTATATAGGCTCTGGCACGTAGTCAGGATCATGTGGTTGTATGAACATAGTTCAAATAGGAAGGGTTTTAGGATAGAAAGGATAATTAAAGTCTATGCTATTAATTTTAATACATTCATTAAACACTATCATTAATTATAATTTTAACTCCATCATTAATTTTAATATAAACTTCATAATTTATATGTGTCAAAAGGACCTTTGTTTTTCACTAAAAATGTGTCATAAAAAATTGTGTGTCGTTTCAAATGTGTCATTACAAATGCTCTTAAAAATTTAGTGTGTCCCTACAAAAGTACTAAAATGTTAGTGTGTCAGTACAAATGTGTCAAAAAAACCAGTGTGTCATTACGTATGCAAACGAAATTAGTGTGTCACTACAAATGTACTATTATTTAGTGTGACACTACAAATGTGTCAAAAAAAATACCAGTGTTGTTCCATTACGTTGCTAAATAGGTAATTTGTGTGTCATAAATAAAATAGTTAAGATAAAGTAGTGTGGCACATGGATGAATTCCTTGTATTTAATAGATAATAAATCCTTTGAATGAGTCAAAAACATCATTTATTCTTCATTAAGTTATGAGTTATTTATTAAAAACACATATCACTAATGTCATCCATTGATGCATGTTTGTGCTATTTTCATCCACCCTCAAGGACATCCTCTCTTTTCTATTTTACACTTATATACTTTTCACAAATAACCAACCCCATTTTTAATATATCTATTATCATATATCTTTATATATACTATTATTTATAATATATATATATATGATATAGATATTATACTATATAATAATATATAATATATATATAATATATTATATTCATATATCTTTCATTATATATAACCAGGATACAAATGGCCACCTCATGCAATTAAATGCACTATACCAAAGAATGCCACCTATGCAATAATTAATGCCACCCCATCACCAAAGAATGCCACATATGCAACAATTAATGCCACCTATGCATTCAAGATTGACACATAGACATTTATGTGTCAATGTGTGCATTCATTTTGCCACGTTGATGAGTGGATATCCTAAATATTATATTGGTGATAAAATAACTTTTATCAGATTCGAACCCGGGATAATGAAGCAATAGGCAAAGCCCTTAACCACTAGATCATGACCGGATTTGTGTTTTAATTTGGAAAAACAAAATAATAAAGGCTAGGATTTGTAATTAATTTAATGCACTATGACTATTTCAAAGTCAAATAGAAATGCATAACTCATTTTGAATTCAAAAACCTAAAAATTAGGCCATTTCCTCTGGATCAACAACACCAGATCAATCAGTAACGAAAACATATCAATTATCATGATACGATACAATCAATACCAATTCAAGTTCAACATTTCAATTCACAGCCAATATTAATATAAAAACCTTCACTCAATCTAAAGAACCCAAAACACAAATTCAAAACCTCTACTCAATGATAAAATCACGTGTGACACCCCGTAAGAAAAATAGATTCTCTTTCGGCCGAGTAAAAGTTATACACCGCAAGTTCACAAATTTTACCGTTGATGTCAAGGAAAAAGTCACTTTTATGATCGTCAATGCATTATTTTGTCATAGAAAGTTTAATTAGCACACGAATATCACCACTATTGCTCTTGTGTCTAAGAGGATATTTTAGAACTTGTAGCGAAAAAACAATATTTATTTTCTTCAATTGTCAAACGAAGTCATTTACTTAGATTATTTTCATGAAACCATCTACGTTCAATAGCCATAAAAACCTTTAAAAGAATTCAAAAGCAGTATACACTTAAGAATGCATATAAACCAATATCAGATAATGCACTGATAAATATATAAAAAAACCAACTTATAAATTAAATGGCACATCCATCATCACATAATTTCTACACACTACCCTACTTGTTTTTCTCCATTTCCTTTCGAACCCCACAAAAAAATGGGTAGTCTCATCATGTACTCTTTTTTCACATGTCAATGCATGATCCAAATTCCAATGCTGTCAAAGATTTGCAGGCATTCTTAATTGTGTCATGTGGCAATGACATAAATAGTTTTACAAAAAACACATCATTGCTAGATTTTAATAGTGAATAAAAATAATGCCCAACTTTTTATTACAATTTGAATATTTACAAAGTTCTGGATGGAACAATTACTAGTATATATAGGGATGCCATGATAGTTGCAATTATACATAAATCAATTTCACAGCAAGTAGTGAATAAGTAAGGTTCGATTTGGGTTTTCATTGCATTCGTGAGCTTAAGACATCGGGTTAGAACACGTAGAAGCCAAGGGAGGTCGACCCATCCTCATCACCATTTTTCTCATCGTCAAAGGCAAACTTTAAACCTCGGTAAGTCGTCCTCGTGGCTTAGCATCTTTCATTAATACGTCATCTATATTATAGCTTGACGAACCTCGGCCTTGCATGATTGAGACACGACACGCACGGTATAACCCATGCGTGATCCGTGTAAACATGCGCATGCCAACCCTTCGACATACATTGCATGGAATAACGAACCAAGAAATTTTCCTTGTGAAAACATAAAAACATTCACGTAGTACACTAGTTGGCACTAGGGACTTATAAGCACAAAATTTCCTGTATATTTTTGTAGAGTTTCTCATGTTATCACCCTGGTGTGCAACATGGGCATGACCAAGTAAAATCAAACGAAACAAAGCAAGTCATTACGCGGTGGGAACGTCGCATAAATAAGAAGACGAGCAAACCCGTGCTTGTTGATTACATACAAGGCCTCGTAATTTCTTGACCCCATGAGGCATGTCACCCTATACATATCGTTGACCAGTAGGGCAGCTGACATTGTTCGAAACTGTTAGGTTTCACAGTGGGCTATCAGTATGTTTTTGCCCATCTAGGCTGCGATAATAAACGCCACCACGCCCCTAGCTTCGACTTCTACCTACCTCGTTACTAACCCCGTAAGAGAATAGAACCATGCGAGTAACAGGAAAACCTAAATACAAAGCATATATGGGCGCGTTGGGTGAAATGGGAAGACCACAACATGGCCATCAATCCCACTGAGGGTCTGCGTAATGAAACAGAAAAATAAGAAAGATAAACAGACAGGTGAGTCATACAATATAAGCATGTCGATGTTTTAAGTATATTGATGAAATATAACTTGTAAATAGTAGACGTATAAGAACATTATATACGCAAAGTGTAACTTAAATTTAGATGAATAGCAGCCACAACAGTGGCCTTGCAATCCCTGCAGGTACTCGACATAAAGCAAAAAAAGGAAAAAGAAAATAGTGGCCATGTGGGTAATATTTTATAGAGTGATACATGTAATGTTAAACAATTGCATGAGATTTAATTGTAAAATTTTGACATAAAGAATGTATTGGAAACGTTACTTGATTGTTCGATGCACGAGTCTCCCAATCAAATTCGAAAAGAGTGGGAAATTCGTTTAGCGAGCAAGATGGTGAACTCGGTAATTAGAAAAATTAACTATCACCCCCTTTTTGATGACTGGGAAATGGTAACAACGAAAACCCTGTTTTTAAAAACGGGTAAATAAATTTAACATGGTTCATAAAGCTTATCTAACACTAAAAACATTTTAAAAACTTATTTGGGTTGTAAACATGGGGGGTTATAAGAATAAAAGAATTTAAATTTTTAAAAGTATGCTTATATTATATTTTGATAGTCATGGATTAATATTACTTTCTCTGGATTAAGAAAGAGAGTCTAGGCGACCGTGATTATAAATCTAATAATTTGCAATGTTAGCTACGACTGACGATGTTAAATGAATAAAGCGACAAGATTTGAAAAAAGTAATAGTATAAATTCTTGTTTAGATATGTAGCTGTAAAATCGTCCTAGAGCCATCGGTTTAATCAACGCTTTGAAAACGTAAAACGTTAACTCCTAAACGACCATACCTTTTGGCCAATTGCATAATTTACTGCATACATTAATCTTAGATTGTAAACTCAATAATTGTTATAATTACTTAGGTGTTTGATTGAGTCGCTATTTGACAACCCACTGCATAAATTCCGATTCCAATCCTTTGTCGATTACCGGGACAAGGATGATGTTTTCATAGCCCCTACTTTACTGTTTTAAATTATCTTTTGGGGTGAGAACATTGCTTATTTTTAACAGTTGAACACAAGTACATTTACTGATTTACTATTTGGGTCTAAGTCACTATTCAACCCAACTTGCTATATTGCCCAAATTTATCATGAGCTGTCAATTTCTTGACCGGATGACCGGGTTGTTTTTTTTTTTTTTTTTTAAGGAAGCGTGATTTGTTATGGATAGATCTATCGGATTGACAAATCATGTTTGTCTTGGATGACATTAGTCAAGCAAATACAGTTTTAGTTGAGTCAGATACGGATGTTGCGGGTTGAACATCTGCGTGGGCTTATCTATGATGATATATGTTAATGCTTCAGTGTCATGAGCTTAGACAATAGTAAATACTTTTCATTGCGATATATAGGATTGCTATATTTCATGCTATGGTTATAAATCTTGTGGTTTCCTCACTTTATGTTGACACTTTAACATGTTTTTTATGTATTTCTATATTACAGAAATGTATGGGTGTGGAATTGGTATTTAGCATTATGTAGATGTATATCTCTCGTTTCAAGTCCTCTTTCACGCCATTGAAGTCACAATCCAAATCCAGTTTCATGCAGTGAATTTGGGGGTGTGATAGATTGGTATCAGAGCTCTTGGTTATAGAAAACTAGGTTGCATTAGTAACTCTAGACTATAACTAGCTCTTAAGGACATATCAAAATAGCATACACACTATCTATTACTATCTACTTCCTAATTTAATGACTGCTTGGCACGATATCATAATAAAATACCTCTTGTCTGTCATGGAGACATGTTTATTTGACTACACCATTATCATTTACCATCTTTGGGATAGTATATTGAGGGATATCGTAATTTGACATTCTAGTGCAAGGAAACTGCTGGACTCTCAAATTACCTATAACAATAATCAAAGTATAAAGAACCACTTACGTACTATTATGGATTTTATCAGTAATTTACGTTCTCATTTCACTACTATCTCATTTTGAGGTTCATTTAACCATTAAATAACTTCGGGTTACCTTGCTAATCACCTCTCGTTACCCCTTTACACAAGGGACTCTTCCCTTTTTGATAGCAATGTTGTAAAATACCTATACTACTATCTACTATGTCGGTATACCCTTGAAAGTACTTCAAAGTATATAAAAACCTACCAAAAAGCATGTGCCGCTTGAATACACCAATAATTAGCGAATGTCACATCATCGAGAAACGTGAACAACAAACTTATAATGGGAAAAAATTGAAAACACGCCTGGTAAAAGTAAGATACAATAGTCGCAATTAGCAGTCACAACTACGGAAAGAAATTTAAGACATAAAGATTTACACCAGCCCTGAGTCAAGAATAATATGAACTCCATGGATATGCACCTATTATCGGAGCCTACCACTTCTATCCGGTCACCAGCTTGGGTCTTAACTAAGGATACCACCAAATAATTGCGAGTAAATTTCCTAAACAAATCAAGATACATACGAATACACTTATATCCAAAACCACTCTTTAAATATCATTGAGACATAGTATGTACAGGCTATAATCCTTATCTCAAAATAGATAAACACTTAAAATGGGGGTTTAATCTTTACCCGGATATGGGATGTAACAGACGAAACCCATTTGTCATATGCAGGGTTGTATTCATGAAATTGTCTCAATACTTTCAGCACATGTACCCTGACAACTTCCTGATTACAAGAAGACCCTCGGGACATTCATTCCAACGTAGAATTGTCTCGCCACCTCTTCAGGCAACCCAATTACCTGAGCTAAGGCTAACATTGACCCCTACTACAGGGCATGAACACTCCCAGGAAATAAATAACCCCAGTGTTCCTACACTAATACCACAAGCACCTGGGCCATCTAAAAAAAGAAGCAGATCACCATCATCGCCATTCTTCCCAGATACCACTACTTTCTCTGACGGTAAACCAGCATCTGAAGCATCAGAACTCAACCCAAAAGACGTGACGGCCAGACTAGAGGACCTGGAAGTGGAAATTGACACTCTCCATGCAAACACTGAAGACAAAGAACTCCTAATAGCCGAACTACATGACTCCATTGTAGCTGCGGAAAGTGAGATTGCAATATTGCAGATAAGGGCAAATGATGCTGAGAACAGAGTTTTGAGGTTCATGACAAAATCAGAAGGATCCTTCCCGCCTAATCCTATAAAACCGGACAAACCCATACTAGCTACTAACTATGTATCCCTACTTGCAAGGAAAACCTCTAGGCAGAGAAATTAATAAAGACTTGTACTTTGCTTTCATGAAATAATAAATAACAATTCTGCCCTAAAAAGTTTTTGAGTACATTTACCTAGTATAAACCATATATTTAATAATTTTTAGAATCAAATGACAAGCATCATAATGCGCTAATTAAATAATACTATCAAAATTTCTAATCAGTACAAAACAAGTATGCTCATTGCCCAACAAATGAAGAAGACAACCATGTGCCCAGAAAATGGAAATAGGGAAGCTATTTCCGATGAAATCTATGAAACTTGAAGGATCATTTCAAAAGGGCCACACATCGTACTTCGGACAAGAAACAGTAATTCCCCTCTTTTCCCCCCCCCCTCCCCCACCCCCCCCCCCCACCATACATAAAATCAATTTCTTCTTTACTATTTGACATTTTGTCAAGTCCTAAGTCTTTCATTTACATTCAATAAACGCTTTTCCAATAAATGGAAATACTAATCACATCTAAAGACTACCAGGTATTAACTTCGAATCTACCCAGATGCAAGGTAGGGAAATATCTACATATGAGTATAACGAGAAGATTAAACCATAATAATACATTATCGTGAAGCCTTATTTAATCAGATCCATAGTATTTTTGTTCATAATACAACAAAATGCAAAATATATGAAATACAACAAAGATATAAAATACTAAAACAACCGATACATCGCTGCGTGAGAAGAAGCACATCAGGTAGACAAGCAAAATGAGCGAGGTGATAATGATGATCATGACGGGAGTAAAAATCTCGATTAGAAACTCCATGGGGATCGGTAACTGACAATTTGGGAAAGAGGATGAAAAACTTGATATAGTGTAATGGACAAAAATTCGAGATAAGGAACAAGTACAGTGGAATTGGATAGATATAAAGAAGAAGGGAGGCGATTAGTGGGTAGAAGTTGTGATGATTATGATTTAAAATATATTATGATGGACAGTTTTGTCTAGCAAGAGCGATTGTAACCAAACCCTAAACCTTCAACAAAAGTAATTATTCAAAATAACTTATATGCGAAGATAATGATTTTACATGCCAACATATGAAGCGATATGTACCTAGTAAAATAAACACATAAGGTGAACATAAACTTTCAGAGGACCACATGTCGTAGTAGGATAGTAGCAAGAAATTATAAACCTAATTGACAAACTATAACATCATTTATTCGGATATCGTGGCGGACACGACATTTATACACACTACGTGTCTCTATACCAACTAGCTTACATTCACAAACAATATACTAAGAATAGGGGATGTATGTTAACCTGAGGTATCATAGCCTGATCAACTATGTATAAGTTCAGGTCTGACAGGAATATGCCAATAGTACTCGATGTAATAACAAAATTTTGAACGTGTCAGAATTTTTATCATTCATCACATTAAAAAACAACCTCATGAAACTATGAACGTCTACGATTCATCAAGAATACATCATGGGAATTCAATCATACATAAGCGAAACAAAGTTAAAGGTGAAACATTCAATAGTTCCTTTTGGAGGATCCAACATAAAGTTAAGTAAAATGCTCGAGAACAAAACGGTAATACAACCCGCTAGCCTACTTATGAAAGCTACTTTTTCCAGAAAGCTTCCACGCCAATCGCCACAATGATTAAGTGGCATAATAAGCCTGGTTTTCAACGAGGTAATGGTAATCTTATTCACTGTGGAACACTCGTTGGTTGTTATTTGGCGAGTGTTCCACAGGGAAGATAGATTACACGTGTTACGTACCTCGTTGTAATACCAGGGCTTTTATGCCACTTATCTTGTAGCGATTGGTGTGTGGAAGCTTTTTGGGAAAAAGTTGCTTTCATTACAAGTAGGCATTGCGGTTGTATTACCTGTTTTGTTTTGACATTGTTACTTAAACTTTATGTTGGATCCTCAAAGGAAAATTACTCGAACGTTTTCCTTTAACTTTGTTTTGCTTAGTATGATTGAATTTCATGATGTATTCCTTGTGACATAATAGACGTTTATAGTATATTTTAATTTTTTTTAACTTTCATAGTGTTGTTGGAATGTGAGGAATGAGTAAAATGTCTACACTTCAAACTTTTGTTATTACCATCGTAGTTATCGTGGGCTATATTTCCTGTCGACCTAACTTGATACATAGTTGATCAGGCTATGTATACCTCAGGTTACATTGACATCCCCTTTTTCTTTAGTTATTTTCTTTACTTTTTTATACATTATTTGTTTGTGATTGTAAGCGTAGTTGGTATAGAGACTCGTAGTGTGTATAAATTGTCGTGTCCGCCAGGTATCCGATAAATGATGTTATGTTATGTCAATTGGTTTATTATTTCCTTGCTACTTCCTACTACACATGTGGTCCTCTAAAAGTTTATGTTCACGATGGGTTATATTTTTAATTAGGTACATACGCTTCATATGTTGCATGTTTAAATGTAAATCTTTATCTTCGCATTATATAGTTATTTTGATAATTAATTTTGTGAAGGTTAAGGGTTTTGGTTACAATTAGCTCTGCTGACATAACTTGTCCATCATAATTATTTTAAATCAGTATTCCTCACAACTCCTACCCACTACGCCGCCCCTCTTTCTTATACCTCTCCTATTCCACTGTACTTGTTCCTTATCTCGAATTTTTGTCCATTCCACTATATCAAGTTTTTCATCCTCTTTCCCAAATTGTCATGTTACCGATCCCATGGAGTTTTCTAATCGTGATTTTATCCCGTCTTGATCATTCATTATTCTCCTCGCTCGTTTTGCTTGTCTACCCGATGTGCTTCTTCTCACGCGGCGATGTATTGGTTGTTTTAGCATTTTATATCTTTGTTGTATTTCCTATATTTTGCATTTTGTTGTATTATGAACGAAAATACTATGGATCTGATTAAATAGGGTTTCGCGTTATGTATTTTATGGTTTAATCTTTCTTGTTATACTCATATGTTGATATGTGCCCTACCTTGCATCTGGGTATGATTCGAAGTTATTACCTGGTAAGCCTTTAGATGTGTTTAGTATTTCCATTTTCATTGGAAAAGCGTTTATTGATTGTAAATGAGAAGGGTTTTGGACTGACAAAATGTCAAATAGTAGAAGGAAGAAAGAAATTGATTTTTTTGTAGGGATTACTGTTTCTTGTCCGATAGTACGATGTGTGGCCCTTTTGAAATGATCCTTCAAGTTTCATAGAGTTCATCGGAAATAGCTTCCCTATTTCCGTTTTCTGGGCACATGGTTGTCTTCTTCATTTGTTGGGCAATGAGCATACTTGTTTGTATGATTATGTAAATTTTGTTAGTTATTATTTCATTACTCGCGCATTATGATGCTTGTCATTTGATTCTCTATCAAATTATTAATATTTTATGGTTTAATACTTAGGTAAATGTACTCAAAAACTTTTTAGGGCAGAATTGTTATTTATTATTTCATGAAAGCAAAGTACAAGTCTTTATTAATTTCTCTGCCTAGAGGTTTCCTTGCAAGTTGGGATACATTGTTATAGCGAGGTTTGGTTGTCATGTTATAGGTTTAGGCGGGATACGGATCTTCTGAATTTGTTCTTGATCCTCAAAACAGTCTGTTTCTCAGCTTCATTTGCCCGTATCTGGCAATATTGCATCTCACTTTCGCAGCTACAATGAGTCTGTAGTTCGGGTATTAGGAGTTCTTTGTCTTCGGTGTCTGCATGAAGAGTGTCAATTTCCACTTCCAGGTCCTCTAGTCTGGCCGTCACGTCTTATGGGTTGAGTTCTGATGCTTCGGATGCTGGTTTACCGCCAGAGAAAGTAGTGGCATCTGGGAAGAATGGCGATGATGGTGATCTGCTTCTCTTTTGAGATGGCCTAGGTGCTTGTGGTATTAGTGTAGGAACACTGGGGTTATTTATTTCTTGGGAGTGTTCATGCCCTGTAGTAGGGGTCAATGTTTAGCCCTGCTCTGGTAATTGCGGTAGGCCTGAGAGGTTGGCGAGTCGGATTCTATCTTGGATTTGGAATGTCCCGTGGCGCTTCTTGTTTCTGGGAAGTTGTCAGGTAAATTGTGGAAAGTGGATTGAGACTTTCTTGTACTTACACCCTGCATATGAATTTAAATGCGGGTTTCTTCTAGTTTACTTACCATATCGGGTAAAGATTAACTTATGAGTGTTATCTATTTTGAGATAAGGTGTATTGCATGTTCATACTATGTCTCGAGGATATATAGAGTGTTGGATTTAAGTGTTCGTATGTTTCTTGTTTGTTTGGGAAATTTACTCATAATTATTGGTGGTATCCTTATGTTAAGACCCAAGCTGGTGACCGGATAGTGTGGTAGGCTTCCGGTTAATTGGTGCTTATTAACTGGAGTTTATATTATTCCTTGACTCAGGGCTGGTGTAAAACCTTTTGTCTTAATTTCTTTTCGTAGTTGATGACTGATTAATTGCGACTATTGTATCTTACTTTTACCGGGCGTGTTTTCAATTTTTTCCCATTATAAGTTTGTTGTTCACGTTTCTCGATGATGTGACATTCGCTAATTATTGGTGTATTCAAGCGGCACATGCTTTTTTGGTGGTTTTTTTTATACTTTGAAGTACTTTCTAATGGTATAACGACATAGTAGAATAGTTGTATAGGTATTTTACATCAGTTGCTATTAAGTTTCATTGTTAATGGTCGGTTGGTATAGAGTGGGGATGCATATTAGCAAGGTATCCCGAAGTATTTATGTAAATGATCCTCAAAATGAGATAGTAAGAACGTAATTACTGATAAAATCCATAATAGTACGTAAGTGGTTCTTTATACTGTGATATTGGTTATAGGGTTAATTGAGAGTCATGGCAGTTTCCTTGCACTAGAATGACACAATTACGAAATCCCTCAGATATACTTTCCCCAAGATGGTGAATGATAATGTGTAGTCAAATGAAACATGTCTTCCATGACAGACAAGTGGTAGTTTAGTTATGATATCGTGCCAAGCAGTCATTAAATTAGGAAGTAGATAGTAATAGATAGTGTGTATGCTATTTTGATATGTCCTTAAGAGCTAGTTATAGTACTAGAGTTATAATGCACCTAGTTTTCTTATAACCAAGGACTCTGATACCTATCTTATACACCCCCAAATTCATGCAGTGGACGATCTGGGATTTGGGATTGTGGTTCATGGCTGGAAGAGGACTTTGATACGGAAGAGTTAGACCTCTACTTGCTATATACCAATTGCAGACTCGCCATACATTCTGTAATATAGATTAATCGAGAAAAACATTGTTAAAGTGTCAACATAATGTGATGAACACATGATTTATAATCCATTCGCATTGTAATATAGCAATCCTATATATCGCAATGATGTATTACTATTTGTCTTAGCTTCCATGACATGATAAGCATTACATGTATATCTTATATAGATAGCCACGCAGATGTCATACCGCAACATCGTATCTGACTCAACTAAATACTGTATTTGCTTGGACTAATGTCAGTCCAGACAATCAGATTGTCAATCCTGATAGATTTCGATCCATATAATTCACGGCTTCCTCAACGGTCATTTCCCCGGTCAAGTAATTGACAGTTCAGGCTAAATTGGGCTATATAGCAAGTTGGAGTTAAATAGGGATTAGACCAAATAGTAAAATCAGTAAGTGTACTTGTGTTCCAAACTGTTAATAGATAAGCAATGTTCTCAAACCAAAGATAATTTTATAAAACAGTTAAGTAGTGGGTCTATGGAACTCACCTTGCGGTTATTTCGTCAAAGATTGGGAAACGGATTAAGGCATCGTCAAAATTGCGATCAATCAATCACTATGTAATTATAACAATTATTGAGTTTTACATTCTAAGATTAATGTATGCAGGTTAAATACTGCAACTGGCCAATAAGGGTTTTGTCTTTTGGAGTTATCGTTTTTACGTTTTTCAAAGTGTTGATTACACGTTGGCTCTTGGACGATTTTACGGTACAAGATATCTATACCAAGAATTTTATTTATTAATTTTTCAATGTCTTGTCGCGTTTTATTCTTTAATCGTGTCGTTAGCTAATTGCAAAATTATTAGATTTATATATCACGGTTCGCTTGACTCGCTTTCTTATCCAGAGAAAGTATATTTTTAATCCCTTGACTTTCCAAAATATAATATATGCAACATTTATAATTTAAATTCTTTTATTCTTATAACCTCCCAAGTTTACAACCCGAATAAGTTTTTAAAATGTTTTTAGTGTTAAATAAGCTTTATGAACCGTGTTAAATTTATTTACCCGTTTTAACTGGGTTTCGTTGTTACCTATTTCCCAGTCATTAAAAGGTATTAGTTAAATTTTCTAATTACTGAGTTAACCATCTTGCTCGCTAAAGAATTTCCTAACTCTTTTCAAATTTGATTGGGATGACTCGTGCTTCTAACAACATGTACATTTCCATACATTCTTCACGTCAAAAGTTTACAAATTAAATCTCATGCAAGTTGTTTAAACATTACATGTATATCTCTATAAAATATTACCCACATGGCCACTATTTTCTTTTTCCTTTTTCTGCTTTATGTCGAGTTCCTGCAGGGATTGCAAGGCCATTGTTGTGGTTGCTATTCATCCCCATTTAAGTTACACTTTGCGTATATATGTTCTTATACGTCTACTATTTACAAGTTATATTTCATGCAATTTCTTAAAACATCACTTGCTTTATATTGTATGACCCACCTGTCTGTTTATCTTTCTTATTTTTCTATTTCATTACGCAGCCCCATAGTGGGTTTGATGGCCATGTTGTGGTCTTCCCATTTCACCCAACGTGCCCTTATATGCTTTATATTTAGGTTTTCCTGTTACTTGCATAGTTCTATTCTCTTACGGGATTAGTAACGAGGTAGGTAGAAGTCGAAGCTAGGGGCGTAGTGGCATTTATCGCAGCCTAGATGGCTATTACAGTGGCGACAGCCCACTGTGAAACCTACAATTTCAACAATGGCAGCTGCCCACTTGGTCACGATTTGGTATAAGGGTGATATGCCTCATGGGGTCAAGTATTTATGAGGCCGGGATGTAAATCTACAAGCACGGTTTGCTCGTCTTCTTCATGTTATGCGACGTTCCCACCGCGGGTAATGACTTGCTTTGTTTCATTTGATTTTACTTGGTCATGCCCATGTTGCACACCAGGGTGATAACATGAGAAACTCTACGAAAATATACAGGAAATTTTGTGCTTATAAGTCCCTAGTGCCAACTAGTGTACTACGTGAATGTTTTTATGTTTTCACGAGGAAAATTTCTTGGTTCGTTATTCCATGCAATGTATGTCGAAGGGTTGGCATGCGCATGTTTACACGGATCACGCATGGGTTATACCGTGCGTGTCGTGTCTCAATCATGCAAGGCCGAGGTTCGTCAAGGTATAATAAAGATGACGTATTAATGAAAGATGCTAAGCCACGAGGACGACTTACCGAGGTTTAAAGTTTGCCTCTGACGATGAGAAAAATGGTGATGAGGATGGGTCGACCTCCCTTGGCTTCTACGTGTTCTAACCCGATGTCTTAAGCTCACGAATGCAATGAAAACCCAAATCGAACCTTACTTATTCACTACTTGCTTGTGAATGATTTGTGTTAAATGAAACATATACGGCATCCTATTTATACTAGTAATTGTTCCATCATTCTTGTAAATTTTCAAATTGTATAAAAGTTGGCATTATTTTTATTCACTATTGAGGAATCTAGCAATGATGGTGTTTTGTAAAACTATTTGTGTCATTGGCATCATAACACTATTAAGAATGCCTGCTATCTTTGACTGCATTTGGTAATTTGGATCAGGCATTGACATGTGAATGAAAGAGAGGTACCAAGTGATGAGACGTACCCATTTCTTGTGGGGTTCGAAAGGAAATGAAAAAAACTAGTAGGGTAGTGTGTAGGAATTTGTGATGATGGATGTTTGGCCATTTTTATAAGTTGGTTTTTATATATTTTCATGTGCATATATCTGATATTGGTTTATATGCATTCTTAAGTGTATTATCTGGTTTGGAATTCTTTTTAATGTTAAAGGTTTTGTATGGCTATTGAAAGTAGATGGTTTCATGAAAAATAATCTAAGTAAATGACTTCGTTTAACAATTGAGAAAATAAATATGTGTTTTATCGCTACAAGTTCATAAATTTCTCTTAAGACACAAGAGCAATAGTTGTGTTGTTCGTGTGCTAGTTAAAAACTTTCTATGACAATATAATGCATTGACGATCATAAAAGTGATTTTTCCTTTGACATCAATGGTTAAATTTGTGAACTTAGCGGTTATATCTTTTTTACTCAGCCGAAAGAGAATCTAATTTTCTTACGGGGTGTCACACGTGATTTTATCATTGAGTAGAGGTTTTGAATTTCTGTTTTGGGTTCTTTGGATTGAGTGAAGGTTTTTATATTAATATTGGTTTGTTGATTTGAATGTTGAAACTTGAATTGATATTGATTGTATCGTATAATGATTATTGATATGTTTTCATTTCTGATTGATTCTGGTGTTGTTGAGCCAGAGGATAATATAGGCCTAATTTTATGGGTTTGAATTCTAAATGAGTTATGCATTTCTATTTGACTTTAAAATAGTCATAGTGCATTAAATTAGTTACCGATCCCAGCCTTTATTGTTTTGTTTTTCCAAATCAAAACACAAATCCGGTCATGATCTAGTGGTTAAGGGCTTTGCCTATTTCTTCATTTCCGGGTTCGATCTCTTGTTAAAGGTTTTTTATCACAATTTTTTTTTTAGGATTTCCAACTCATGCATACGTGGGCAAAATGAATGCACAACATTGACACATAAATGTCTAAGAAATGCCAATCTTGAATGCATAAGGTGGCTCATTAATTGTTGCATATGTCGCTTTCTTTGGTGATGAACTTTTTGGTGCAGTATTTTGTTGCATATGTGGCATTCTTTGGTGTATTATATAGGCAATTTAGTTGCATGAGGTGGCATTGTTGTTTATGTCTATATATATGTAAGATAATGTATAATATTCTTATTTATATTTATATATATATATATTTATATATATATATATATATATATTATATAGAGATATTATATATATATATATATATAATATATAATATTTTATATATATTGGGTTGTGGGTATTGTGAAAAGTATATTAGTGTAGAATGTTAAGGAAGGTTTCTTGACTGGTTTGGATGATAATTAGCAAAAAACATGATCAACTGGACGACATTAGTGTTTGTGTTTTAATAAATTAACTCTTTCTTAATGAGGAATAATGTTGTTTGACTTCATTTCCAAAGGATTTTTATTTTCTTATTAATTTCTTGGAATTCTCTTGTGACACACTAATTTTTCTATACTTTTATTTATGACACACTAAATTTTCTTTTGCATACGTAATGACACACTAGTTTTTTTTGACACATTTGTAGTGTCACACTAAATATTAGTACATTTGTAGTGACACACTAATTTTCTTTTGCATACGTAATGACACACTAGTTTTTTGACACATTTGTACTGATACACTAACATTTTAGTACTTTTGTAGGGACACACTAAATTTTTAAGAGCATTTGTAATGACACATTCGAAACGACACACCAATTTTTATGACACATTTTTAGTGAAAAACAAAGCCTTTTGACACATATAATGATGATGTTTTATTAAAATTAATGATGGTGTTATATTATAATTAATGATAGTGTTTAATGAATGTATTAAAATTAATAGCATAGACTTTTTATCCTTTCTATCCTAAAACCCTTCCTATTTGAACACAATCTCCTTCTATATATTATTCCTCTTTTATAAAACCCATCCCACACATTCTAAAAAAGGATTTCGGTTCCTCTTTTCCCTCTTCACTGTGTTTCGACACAGCAAAATACCAAAACCATCAAGAATCATGTTTCTTTCAACCCACAAATCACCGTCTATTTAATTCCAAATCACTAATAAACTAAACTCCCACCATCCTTTTCAAACCTAAATTACCATGCATCAAATTTTCCCAAGTTTTTGATTTTATTGAAATTTGATTTCAAGAGTTTTATGAAGATTAGGTACAATTAAATCATCAAGGTTTGAATAGGGTTGATTTTAACAAGGTTAGAATAACAAATTAAGGTTTTTGGGTCTTTCTTTGGTCCTTGTGGTGTTCGGCCAACTCAAGAAAACCACAAGGGTGGTTTTGTTTTGATCATCTTGCTATATTATTGAGTTTGTAAGTTCGTTGTCACTCTTTCTTTGATCAATTATATATATATACATATAATTATTATTATAATTTTATATATATATATTTTTATATTATATACTAGATATATTATTATATATATATATATTATACACGTGTTAGATGTTATGTCGAGAATCTATTGATGGTCATGCAAGTTGCGTTTTTAGGATATTGGATAGTTTAGGATAATTAGCATGATTAATTGGTTGGTTTGAGCATATTGGAAGTGTTGTTGATGCAAAATTTTGGCGATTTGTAAGAGTTATAAAATCCCTATTTAGATCAGAAAGTTTTGGCTCTGTCGGTAAATTTTTGATATGGTAAACTGAGGTTTTGATCTAGGAATATGATAGGTTATGTTAGTATCTTTGTGGCGCTAGTCCGCGCGTCCGATAACTCCTAAAAACGAGTTTTCTACGCTAGTTAGAAGTTTGGAAACTTGCTATGTCAAATTCTGCATTAGGCGATTTTGCGCAGAATTTTGGGTCAACTTGCATGCACCATAACTTGGTCATTTTAAAAGCTTTTATAGAGTTTCTTGACTCTAAAACAAAGTTCAGCGAGTCGACTTTCCAACGAAAAAGGCCTCATGAATTTTTAGCAAGTATAAGTTAGTCAAATTGAATTTACAAGATGTGTTGTCAAAACTGCAATTCTGGTCCAGAATTTAGATTCCGAAGATGTAGTGAGCAGGTGGATCAAAACTTAATATTTTTCGACTAAATTCACATAGTAGCATCTTCATAATGTGTATGGTCTTCTTGAATTTTTTCAGATTTTTTTGTATAGTTTAAACGGGTCTGATCGTGTCTAACTTTTGCAAAGTCCAGCAGGTCCTGTTTCGGACATGTTGCTTTGTAGTATTTTTGAAAAATGGTTAGACATACTAGGAATTTTTGGGAAAATTAAAGTAGTATAAAAACATATATAGGTGGTTGGAAATGAGGGATGAGCATTGGTTGTGGTCGTTTAGTATTTTTTTAATCGTCATCAAGCGACTAGGAAAAGCGGTTAAAATTTTGAGAAAACCGTAAGTGGTGGAATTGGCACGGTATTTTATGTTTCATGGATTCTTCGACATATGATTTTATACATGTAGGAATATATATTATTCCATATCATTGCAAGTTATGCATAATCTAAATATTATAACTTCCTAATACGCGGACCACTATTATTATAGGTCGCGGTTGAGTTGTTGACATTCTCCTTCCTTGTTGATTCTCTCGATCGATACTCCTATCTTTGGTGAGTTTCTCACATCCCCTTTTTCTTACATGTTTTAAATGTTTTGGGGTGGAAAGCATGATGTGTCGTGTTTTATACTCTTACTTTTGAGTAATGATCTTTTGAGCACATTTGAAAATTGAACTTTTTTTGAACGTATGAATTTGATTTGCATACTTGTTGAACTTTGGAAACGTGTTGAACTTGAACTTGGCATATATGTTGTTATATGCTTGGAACATCGCCACTACTTTTAACTCATTATCCCCCTCATCGGGATTGAGACGTTAGTACTTATGGATAGCGCTATTAGGAGATTAGCCCCTCCTCACTCCCCGCACAAAGGTGCATAGTACTAAGTGTTTGTGTCACACTATACAACTAGAACTTGATTGGATGTTGGAATGGTTAGGCTGAATATGTTTAAGTAGTGCCTCGCATAAACACTATAGCATACATAATGCATTGATGTGTGTTACGTATACTTTGGGTACAGGAATTGTTTTGAAACTTACCTTCTTTTGAACTCTTACTTGTTTGGAAATTGATTTACAATTTGAACATCTACTTTTTGGTAACTTGCATTGAGTTGGCAAACTATTAGGACATCTACTATCTTCTAAAATATATTTTCTGTACATAATCTTGTGACGCTCCGCCAACTATTTTGATAGTTGACCGTTTTTATCATGCTTTTCAGGTGACATTCCTAAAGTGGAAATTTAGTGTACTTGCTCTTGGACTTGTTCAAGATGTCTACTTTCTTCCAAGTTATTGTCTTTTAGGTGATCTATGTTCGGAGAAAAATAAAAACTTATGTTGACTTTATTACTCTTTAAACTTGTATTTGGTATTGTTGATTCGAATATAATTTTCTTTTATCTAAATCATGTATGGGGTTTTATCATATTTGTTGTGATGTTTATTAATATGTTACACTCACGTTTCTGCCTTTTGGTTTAGGGGTGTGTACTCACACGCGTCACTGCAGGAGTCAATGGCAATACAAATTGTTGTTATGCTCAGAAAGGAATGGGGCAGCCCCAAAAGGGAACCGAGTTGTTTTGAGTGTAGAGCCCCAAGACATTTTTAAGAGAGATGTCCAAGGTTGAAGGAATAAGAATTGGGGAAGGAAACGAGAAGCACAAGTGAGTGATATGCGGTTGGGTAAAACACAAAGAAGAATGGGAATAGATCGGGAAACCCAAACTCAAATGTTGTCACGGGTATGTTCCTCTTAAACAACCGCTATGCATCTATCTTATTTGAAACTGGTTCCGATAGAAGTTTTATATCTACTGCGTTTAGTTACCTGATTGACATCGTCCCAACTCCATTAGATAATAGTTATGAGGTAGAAAGTAGCAGAGAGAAATTAGTCTGGATAGAAGACATTATTTGCGGTGTTGCACTTTAAAATTTCTTAACTATTTGTTAACATAGTCTAATGCCGTAGATTTGGGTTAGTTTCGACGCTCATTTCGGTTATGGACTGGTTAAGAGATGTCACGCTCCCCCCCCCCCCCCCCTGTGGTCGTGTGTGATGAGGAAAATTGTTCGAGTTCCCTTTGGGAAATGCTAAACACCCTTGCTACATTTCGTGGTAACGGATCTGCCGTAACGAGGCCCGAGCGACGCCGCTCCACTCACGGTAAACCGTCCGATTCATGTTCAAAGGATCAAAGAGTATATGTCAAAAGTGATGCGGTCTTTTTGGGCAGATATCGCAAGATAAGAGGTGGACAAGTTAGAAGGAAATCATAGCTTAAGGACGTACCAAGAGTCCGAGACTATTCTAAAAGTGTTTCCCGAGGCCTTGCAAGTCTTCCTCCGACTCATACCATGTGAATCCAAATCGCTTATATTCTAGGAGCCACGCGGTTGCTCGGTCACGTATCGATTGGCTTCATCCAAAATGAAGGAATTTTCGGATCAACTGCAAGAGCTTTCCGACAAGGGATTCATAAGGCCTAGTTCCTCACATTGGGGAGCCTCGATCTTATTCGTCAAAAAGAAGGATGGGTCATTCAGGATGTGCATCGACTACAGTGAGTTAAATAAGCTAACAGTAAAGAATCGTTATCCAATCCGAGATCAAATCGTTTATTTGATCAACTCCAAGGATACAATATTTATTCGAAGATAGATCTGAGATCGGGTTATCACCAGCTTAGGGTACGAGAACAGGACATTCCAAAGACGACATTCCGAACTCGGTATGGACATTTCAAGTTTCAAGTTATGCCATTCGGACTAACAAACGCACTGCGTATCATGGACCTCTATAACCGAGGTGTGTAAGCCTTACTTGGATAAGTTGTGATTGTCTTCTTTGATGACATACTTATTTATTCAAAAGACGAAAAGGAACACGAAGAACATCTTAAGGCAATTTTAGAATTGTTTAAGAAAGAGAAGTTGTATGCTAAGTTTTTAAAGTGTGAATATTGACTAGTTCGGTTCACAAAACAGATTGACTAGTTCAATGTTCTCAAACAACTTGACTAGTTTGGTTCACAAACATCATTGACGAGTTCGGTTCTCAATATACTTGACTAGTTTGGTTGCACAAACTGACTGACTAGTTCAGGTGCTCACGTGAATTAACTAGTTCGGTTCACAAACAACTTGGGACTAGTTCGAGTTTTCAAACAACTTGCTAGTTTGGTTCACAAACTGACTGGACTAGTTCGGTCTCAAGTGAATTGACTAGTCGTCGGTTTCACAAACAACTTGCTAGTTAGTTTTCAAAACAACTTGACTTGTTCGGTTCAACACTGACACTGACAGATCGGTTTCAAACTTGAGAATTTACTATTTTGTTCAGTTATAACTAAAAATGACTAGTTCGGTTATAACTGACATTGACTAGATCGGTTCAAACTATGACGAGACCACTTTTTTCAAAACTCAAAAAGACACATTTTTGACAATTGTTTTGCAAAAATTTTTGTACCAAAAGTGTTACAAAGCTTATAGGGACAAGAAAAATGAAAACTTTAAGGTTTTTATGCCGAAAAATTTTAATAATCAATGATGTTGGACCTTTTTATTAAAGTGAACTTACACAAATTACTAAAATGAAAGAATTTTTTCAATGAATTAAGACTATCCTATATCATAAGGATATTGATCAATGCTACATATGTAGATGATCTTTTTTAGTGTGTATTATAAGCTTAGAAAACAAGAAAAAAATTAAAAAATGTGTTTGGATGAGAAAAAAATAACACAAAACAAAACAAACCAAACCACAAAATCTAAAGCACACCACCATGCTCTGATACCAAATTGTAGAATACTAGTAATCTTAGCATTTTATGCAAGAACTAGAGTGTGGTTTGGATGATCTTTAGGAGAGAAAGTTAAAGGAAATGGACACAAAGTGCTATATTATGAGTGTGTGAAATAAATGAACAACCAACACCCTCTCCAAGGCAGGGAGAGGGGTATTTATACATCAAGGTGGCCGATCATGGGCCTTCTAAGGCTTTCCATGGGCGTTGGGCCATATTAGCTTATTACTGGCTTGTACTAATATATATTGGTAGTGACCGATACTTTTCTTGTTTCTAACAATTTTGCATGCCTAAGCCCCCCTTAGCCGACGCCTAGACCACAACAACAATAAAAAAGTTTATGTTTTCCAAAATGTGCAATCATCTCACTTGTGCTTCCAAGATTGATTAAAAACCCTTCACATATCAAGATAAAACACATAGTGAAGCTTTTGTTCTCCTTCTCCTTGCCACTTTGTTCGGCCGAGCTCCAAGACACACACACAACCACCATTTTTGCAATTTGATCTTGCTATTACACTTAAACATCCCTCAAATGATGATCTAAATAAAAAAGGAACCAAGTTTGAGTTGTTTTTCTTCTCCCCTCTTATCTTTTGGTTCGGGCCCGAATACCCAAAAAACACACCTTTGGTGTTGTGATTTTTTTAGAACCTAATATAGTTTAGAATGTATTAAATCCATCACCCATGGAATAAAAACACACATGCAACAAGGTTTTGATTGAGGTTGAGTTTATTAAAACAATGAGTGTTCAGTTTGATTTTTTGGATCTTGGTTGTGGGTATCGACCAAGCTAAGGCCACAGGAGGGGGTTTCTGTGATTAGGTATGTTTTGGTTTTTGATTTGGTTGATCAAAGTTTCGGTATGTATGGTTTCATTTGAATGGATGTAAGCAGCGGCTAAGGACCACAAGGAGGTCAACCCCATCACTTCTTCCTTTTCCTGATCGTGATCCGCTAAATAAGCATCGTGAGCACCCTTTTATGTTTATTTCGATTTTTATCTTTTAGTGTGATTTTATTATGTTTGCTTGCACTGTGATGAAATCGGGGGGAAAACCTTGCGAGATAAGCTAGATAGCGAGGTCGATTAATTTAGCCCTTTGGATTATATTGATAGGTCATTATAAACATGTCCTAGTTGGTTAAATGCCTAAAAATGATTTTAGGTGTTTTGTAAATGTTAAACATGAGCTGAATGATTTAGCACGCAAAACGAGGGTCAAAGATTTTGGTAAACCTGAATTAGACTTTGAAATATGATAGACCTCTTTGAGACGAACGTTTTGATATAAAACGGGACTTCTAACTCCTAATAACGAAAACGTTATGGCGAAAATGAGATATATATTCTTCACGTAAAAACTCAGCACTTACGAATAAATGCGCTTGCTGTCAGGAATTTTAAGGCACTTTTGGGCTCTTTCGAATCCGTTTCGGCATTCCGCGCGAAACAGAAAGTTTGCTGGAATGTTGTGTTATGTACCACGAAGCTCGCCGGATCTTAAAAAATGGATTAATCAATACAGGTTTTCAAAACCCATGGTCAATGTCTGTATTTTATTTATTAAAATGGTCAAAGTGCAACATAATCTGTCCGGGGATTAGGTCATTTTGTCGTCGAGTTCTGGGTCTCGGCATAAAACTAAAAGTTGTAGGAATATCGTTTTTACTTATAATCCTTTTTTTTTTTACTCCAAGTCTTGGAAAATCTGATTATTAGTGGGTCGTTTTGGAAGGGTCAGACTTAGTTATAATTATATATACGTAAAAGTAAACTTTAAAAAAAAAGGACTTATATAGATCGGATACAACTTATAAAAATAGTAACTTTTGTCGACATCGAGATATAATCCCGATCACGAGTAATTAGTAACACATTGAAACCATCGAGGGTGCGACGGTACGATATCAATATTATTACAAAATATAATGGGATAACATAGACTTACTAAAAGTGGATAATTCTTTCCGAAAATAGCTACTTTCTAAAAATAGGAAAGTTTCCTAAAATAGAAAGTTTTGATTAAAATCACAATTAACATAATGAAAGAATGATCGTCACCTAATATTGTGGTGGTTTTTGGATCTATGGCGCAAGAGGAGGTTTACTCATCACATGTGTGAATACGTATTATATATATATATGATTTTGATATGCGACGTACCCATCATCGATCGTACTTTTCGGTATAGTAATCGAGTCTCTAATTTTAGGTCGTGATCGTGTTCGTAGACTTTCAATCTCGACTTTATTGCATAATCGTCGGTTACTGAGCAAAGTGAGTTCATAGCCTCGCTTTTAAAGTTTTTAATGTTTTTAAACTCCACGAGGGGGATATATTGCTTGTTTTGAAAATAAGAACGCAATGTGTTTTTGATCTTTATATATGATTACGCGTGCTATGAAGTATATGCCTTGTTACTGTGTATCCGTTAGATGGCCTATTGGTGTGGGTGAACGCTAAGGCATTAAAATATATCTTTTGGGTTTGACGACCCGTCCGGGGTTTGGATCAGTTGTGACCGCCCTTGTCAACAGCCATTTTGTGACTTTAATATTTTAGGGAAGTGGCATGCTTCCCGGTTATGATTTCGTCCTACGAGATGAATGTGTTAAGTTTCGGTACACGGGCTCTTTAGTTAGAAATCATTATTTTTATAACTTGCTTACTCACAAAGCAACGTTATTATGTTTTGTGTAAACAAAATATGCGTGTTAATGTTTATGTGTAAACTCTATGAATTCACTCAACGTTTTGTTGACGTTTTTAAGCATATATCTCAGGTTTATTGCTATTGATGGCTGGATGGGACGGAACGCGGATATCAAGGACGATGCCTTGGTGAAATAATGTCATAACCAAAAATTTATAGTTTTAGAATCAAGTCGTGATGTGACTTTAGAAAATAAATTTATGTATTAATATTGGGACCAATGTAACTCTGATCTTTCCAAATAATAAAATTGTGTTTATTAAACGTATTATGTAACGTTTATGAGCTAGTGTGCTTGTATTATGATGTTTTAGCACCCAATAGTTGTATTTCCGCTGCGATTTCGCATTGTTGGGGTGGTACACAACTATGGCTTCTTGACAATTTATCTGTTTAAACTACAAACTAGAAGTTAACTATTCAAAGTATATTTTTGATAGTATGGGTGAAGAACTTAGACAAATGTGAGTAAAGTTTTTTGATTGTATCAAGCCGTTTTTTTTATACAAGTCTTTTTGAAAAACTACTTAAAGGGCTGGCCTACTACATAACAGAACATATATTGCACCTTATTCACAAAAAGGTTATTTGGGAAGTATGAGTAGGTTTGGAAGGTTTTTCTGGAAGGGATAAACACCATTATTTACTATCAATGGGTGGTGACAACATCAAGAAGAAATGAGTGAAGTTCCGAAATGCTTAATGATCCCAACTCACACCCTCCACTTTACTCAACCATCAACCTCTTCAAAAACCTAACAAAGAAACATAAAACAAACCTATAGGGAAACCCTAAGAGAAAGAACATTGAGGTTCCTCAGCCTAGTGGTTCTAGTAAACATGTTACAGATGAGGCTATCTATGAGGAGAGGGATGACAGTTTGGTGAGGGTTGCCACTACTGCTTCTAGCTTAGAAGTAAAGCAGGACAGTGGTAACATCATTTAAGGCCCATCCAAGGCAAAACCTTAATGGAAGCTTGGTTTCCCAAGGAACTACTTCAGGTGGTGGTCCTAGGTGCCAAGAAACCATGGGGGACACAATTGCTCAAACTAGGTTTTAGAATGTGTCTAAAGCATCCAATCATTCACTGCTCGCAGGAGTTAACACACCTCGAGTGGTGGAGGATAGATGAACTTAAGAATTGAAGATTAATTTTGTACCACATTGCAATCAATAGTTTCTTGACCTGGAGACACAAAGACACTCATGTTTGGAGATTACAAGTGTAAAACTGAGACGTTCATGAAGTTGGAGAAGAAAGGAGGGTCAAGAATTCACAAGCTCAAAAGATTATATAAGGTTGGTTCATCAAGAGGGGTAGAATCATCTGTAGATGAAGGTTTGAGTGAAGAGGATGCATCCAAACAGGGGAGGAAAATTGGTGAGATTGATGCTGATGAAGGAATTACTTTTATAACAACCCCAAATTTTCATCAATGTAATTATCCATCTATTATATTTAATAGAACCATTTTCACGGGAAATTTCTTGTTTTTTTATTCCATCCATTATGCAACGTAACTTGCATTTTCTAAGTAAACGTGCTCACGCAACCTACCAATACCAATTTCATCAATGTTTATGTCAAGTAAACATTGTAATATGTCAAGTAACATGTTCTAAAATCAATACGTCATCTATTTAACGTACATTCCATAACATTATATCAAAATGGATTTTAAACGTTAACGTTTATATCAAAACCCTAACTACATGTAATGTTTACATGCAAAAACGAAGGTAAAACATATGAGGCATGTGTACTAAGTTATCAAAGTATAAAATTTCAAATATGTTTTCACTATAAAAAACCTAGTACAAATATAACTACCCGTTAATTTTCATCAATGTAAATATTCATCCTATTAAGTTAAATGCTATATTACTATCTAGTCTAACTTACATATCGAACTCCTTTTTTCAGTAAATTTGTCATTACTGGCAACTAAAGTAACGAGATCACACAACCTTCCTATTGCCATCTATATCTATGTTTATATCATATTAAACTTCGACTAATATGTCAAGTCAATTCTTTATATTCATTTTTACAAAGTAGATTTACTCATATTATGTACTATTCACAACGTTATTTCAAAACGGACTTTAAATGTTAAACGTTTACCTCTAAACCTTAATTATATGTAATGTATAAATATAAAGATCAAAGTACAAGTCTTATAAAGCACAATGTATAAGTCATTAATGTATGATATTCAAAATAGCTGTTTTACCTTTTTGATACTAAGGTGAATTGCTACTAACTTATAAGTACAAGTTATTATAAGCTAGTATGCACTTCTATTTTCATTGTCAATTGCATGAAATTATGAAAATTAAACCAAGAACCTAAACCGGCTCAGTTTCTTATCCATGACCCGTTTCTTTGTTTTTATCCGTTTTAAACCTAAACCATTACTACAAATATGTTGTAGTATAACTTAATTACACTTTACTAAATCATTATTTAATCATTATAACTTCATTAACCTTTGAATTTAACATGATATCCCTAAACGAACCCTAATTTCAACGAGACCATTTTGCTAATTTTTCCCATTTGGAACTCGATACACTAATCGAATTTTGGTTTAAATCTTAATACAAACTTATAATCCATAATCTATCGTTAATAATCAAAGCATACGTAAATAAGCAAGAAAACCTAATTTCGAGACCTATGAACCGTATACCTTTTTTCTTTCATTTTGGCCTATTTTAAGAATTAACTTTGCATCCAAGCATTGATGATGCACCTCCTTTATGCCTAAGCTGTAACACCCCCAAAGATATGACAACGCAGCGAAATACCACTTGGGATGCTACTTCATAATTCACAGAGCTAATACATGTCGAATGACTTACTTTTATGTGTCATTTGTAAAACACCTCGTTGATTTTTCTGAAATCATATTATAGTTGTCCATTAATTGCATCACAATGAAAAGCTTAAAAAGCGGTACAACGAGATTTGATCATATTTTTTAGAAATCCTATAAGAATTCTTGTCAAATTTAGACTCCATTGTACATCAGGATAATCCATGATCTAATTCAACTGGAGAAAAAACATGCTTAAAAGTGTGTCAACATTTCTAAAGTTGGGGTGTTCATTGGTTTCAGTAAATACAAAAGTTACGTTCCATATATGTATCTGCCCACTGTATAATTACAGTGTCATATAAAAACGTTTAAAGACTACTGTCTCTCATTCAGCGTTCATAAAATAATTGTGTGACCATTTAAATCATTAAATGTCTTCCAAAAATGTATGTGTGATCTTAGAAATCAATTAGCTGTTAAAATATGCAAGACCATTTCTATCCCAAATAGTCCCCTAAATGGACGTGTCAAAGTTGGATCACGTATATCCAAAATATGGTGTTGCCACTTTATTCAAGTGTGTATAAAACCATGATTACCATTACTTAAGTCATGAAATGTGACGTTGTTGAATTGTTATTTATGCCACTTTATTCAAGGATTAGTAAGAGTGTACCCATCGGTAGGTGTTCCCTCCTTGAACACCTCGGGCGATAATAAACGTATATGTTCCCCGTGAACGGTGTCCCCTCCAAGGTACACCCGGCCCAATAAAAAGAATATGTTTCTCCGTTTACCAGTGTCCCCTCCAAGGACATCTGGGCATATATTATTTATATTGTGATTAGTTGGGCACGCAGGACGCCATTTTAAATTCATATTCCGACATGGTTTATAACGTTCGAGTTTCCCGGTGATAGCTAGTCCACCCGAACGGGATTGTCTAATACCAAATAGATCTATTTTATAACATTCGCGCTCACCCTCCAAGTGATTCATAGTTCATGCAACCTAAGCTAATCCATAATATTAAAGTATAGAATGCGTTTTTACGTTCAAAAAGTAAACCAGTATTGTATTCCTGCGAGATATATAAATGGGGGGGGTGTATGCTAAACCAAACGGTAATCAACCATGTAATGCGTTTGTAAACAAGTATGCAGAAGAGTTGAAATGAGACACGTAACGAGTTTAAATCAAACAAGTAATTGAATTTGTTAACAAGATGTTTCACCCCCACCCATATAGATGTAAAACATGTAAAAGTGGGGCTTAGAACTCACTTGATGTTGAAGATCGATTGGATAGGTAGGCTTCTAATCTTGCACAATACGACGGAAGAGAAGCTTGCTGACCGTGAAGATGCAACTTAAACTAGAACGGCTAAGTCCACTAGCCTAGGATAGTGTGTTTGGGTTTCCGGATGAATTTTTATGTCAGCGCGACGCGTTTGATAAAGATTTAGATTTATCGTTGTAATGGTTTGGTGGTTGGTTTTAAATAAATTCATTGAAAATATACCAAAGTGTGTAATATATATTATATTATTATTATATTACATATGAAAATTAATACCATTGGATAACTAGTGCCGAGAATTATATTAATAAAGGACAGACACTCAAGGATTAATAGTGAAATGTATAATCTTTGCAAGTACTATTAAAAAGTGAGAGTATATTATGTAACAATTATTTCGACAACCCATTTAATATTAAATAGTCCTTGTAGTCACCGTCTTTAAGTTATAAATTAAACACAACGACGTTTGTTGAACTTTTACAATAGTTATGGTTTTACCTTTATAGCTGAAAAATATAAAATATAAATAAGATTTCTATAAACTTATATTTCGTTTCCTCGACAAGGTCGCGTCTCCTAAAATGGTGTATCTCAATGTAAAAGTATAGTTTTTCTGTTCGTTGGCCAGGCTTATTGTATAATACCATTTTATATATCTTAGAACTTATATTAATTCCTTTTATCGGTTCTCTAAATAATAGAGTCTTTGTGAATAGTATATATAGAAAATTATAAAAATATCTATCATGTATTCTCCGTTTATATAAGGTTTCCTTTCGCAAACTCGACGTTTCCTATATTCAATATATGTGGCAATTGTTATCGTGTTAATATTTCAAACACTCAGGTTTTCTAGATATAAGATATATGTTGCAAGTATTCCGTTTCTATTTTTCCAACTCCCGCGTTTTTTTTCGATTTGTCATATTTATTCACGTTTTATATCGAACTCACAAAATAATAATATAGTATTTATATAACCCAATAACACCCTTTGTTTCAGATTTATACTTTATAAATCTCGTTTTTAAAATTTTATATTTTAAAATTTTAAGATATAATTATTGTTTAATTCATTTTAACCCAAAACTCCTTTCGGTAAATATGCGTCACCAAACACGCTCTTAAAGCGACACTGCTAAGCCAAATCAACCCTATAGCGCCTCTATACCATACGCACCCTATTTTGTTGTTATTTTAACCCACGGCTCCCTCCTTGTGCTTTTTATTATCAAACCAAACGCTCTTCATGTGTGTTTAAACAGGCTAACAGCACCCCTATCTATGAAAACACTAAACCAACCGCCCCTGGCCTGTTATAATTATCAAATCTAACTACCCTTATGGCGGCATCCCGCAAAACGCGCCTAGGGGGCGGCTGCCGCCCCTCCGGTGCCAACAACCAAACCCCACGAACACCCCTAAGCGCTATAAACCACAACGCTACCCTTTTATTTTTCGAATAATAACATACGCGCCTAGTGTTTTTTCTGGGTGAAAACCCAACTCTCCCTTGTTGGTGATACCACCGAGACAATCGCACCCTTTCGGGTTCACATAACCAAACGCACTTTGGTCGGTTGAGACCCAAACCCGATACACCCCCCTGTGTTTCCCACAACCCGACGCACCCTTGTGGTTTAGAACAACCAAACCAATGCTACCTTGTGGTTAAGACAGCCTTCATCAAACACACTGGTGCTATTACAACCCGACACGAACACCCTTCTACGGGTCTACCGTAACCCCAAAACCGGCTGTACCGGCTGTCCCATAGCCTATCCCGCCCATACGCACCCTAGTCGGGTTGTTATAAACCCACAATACTACGCACCTCTTTAGTGCTTATATAAACCAACGGACCGTGGCATGGTGTTGTTGGTGGTCGTCGAATGATGACGATTATGATGAGATGACTGATGGTGATGACAGTTGGTGGTTTCTGTTTAAACCACACACGAGCACCCCTTGGTGTGTGGTGGATTCATTACAACCGAAAACAAAACACCCTTTGGTGGGTGGTGAGCTGTCATCCGAGACAAAACACCATTATGGTGTCGTTATGACGATGATGTCGATGACGGATGGAGTGTGAAGAAGTGGCTTGGTGCGACAGTGGGTAGGATTGGTTGGTGGTGGCGAGTGGGGGCTGTTCATAGAGTTTTTTCGTTGTTCAGTGAGGTGTGGGTCAAAGTAGATACGGTTGGGGGAGTATTTTTTGAGTGTTTGATCGGAAAATCCCGCCGGAAAAGTTTTCCGGCAGCGGTGGAGTGGTGGTGGTCGGAATCCGGCGGCGGCGCCGGTGGTGGGGCGGTGGCCGGATAAAAGGGGAGGGAGAGAGGATGAAGAGAGTGTGTGTGTATATGTAGGAGATGAAATGAAAAGATATATATATAAATTATATATATATTAAAACTTTATATCAAAAGTGGCAAGTTAACATAGTTTAGGGTCTAAAGTGTAACTTCTTTATTATAGTTTTGGTAAAAACGGTTCGGGACTCATTTGAGCGACTTAACGGATGATTCAACTCTCGAAACTTGCGCCATTGTTCTCCAAATCATTTTTCTGATAAAAATGAGTATTCGCTTGATAATATTTCATAAATATTTTATAACATTTAATAAAATATCTGTTATTCAATTTATGAACCGGTTTCGCTTCGTCCAAAATAAAAATGGATTTCAACCCGAGTATTCGCGTTATCCACAACGCTTTTAATTAAAAATGATGACTAATTTATTTAATATTTTTATTAAATAAATACTGATAATTAAAAACAAAATTTAATTATTTTTGTGTGTCCGCGTTGTATATTGTTCGAAAAATGTTTGCGGTGCTGTTTTAGCCCTTTTCGGCTCGTTTCCAGGTCTCGGGCAAAACTGAAAAGTTGTCAGGAATGTCGTTTCACATCGAATTGCTTTAGGGTCCGAGCCGCGAAAACGTGATTTAGATGGTTGTTCTTGTAAGTCAAGCCAGACCTAAAAGTCAAAGAGGTAAAATTGTTATCTTAAAAATCCGAAAATTCTCGGATGTCACAGTACCTACCCCTTAAAGAAATCTCGTCCCGAGATTAAATTTGTGTTATCCGCTTAGTGTGTCTAAGAAAAGACTTAAGATTTACTAAACCGGTTGAACATGATGCTGATAACTTTATTCAGCAATATCTGGTGTTTCGACACCTCTTAATATATATAAATTTCGGCTAGTTTGACCAGGATATCCAATCCATTAGAATATGTATCTTAGGGAAACATCGTTTCAAAGTTTATAATTGGTATAAACGCTTTATGAAGAAAACCTCTTAATAGTGAACACACCAAAGGAGAATGTGTAGTCGCGTGGTTATGTCTTAAGGCAGAGTCTCGTTTCTACTATCTGTAATGTTCGATTATCCACATCAACGTGGCTTATGGATGTAAGTACCCAACTTACTTGGCAGTACTTAATTAGTATCATGACTTAAGTTGATGTATTGTTTGTCTGCAATGAGTAATTCAACTGAATACTTATATAAAAATATTGACGATTTTCTTTGTTTAAGGTGGGTTTCATCACTTAGTTGATAAAGTTTGTACGATCTGGGACCACTCCAGGACCCAACAACAGCAACCATAACGACGATAACTATAACAAACAGTGATGGGATGCAGAGGGTGAGGACCCTCCGAGAAACAATATCCCCATAATAAAGTTCAATAAATGAGAGGAGCTCGCAAGAGAGCTTATGCGATAATCGGCGGATTATGGTACTCAGTCGTTAGTTCGATGAATCAGCTCCAGTAGTTCAATTGTGTAACAAGTCTGTTGGTTCCACGAACCGTTCATGATTGCGAGGATTGGCAACGGCAAGAGTAATAACTCAAGGATGAGATAAGGTAGTTCCAAGTGAGGCCTTAAGATTTCTGCGGTGTGGTAGAACACGATTGTGTTTCTAGACCCTTTTCAACAGATTCTGGCGATTTTCGAATTTAGGTTCATACTCGTGTCATCATAGGTTACTTTAAGACCACTCATTTATAATTAATTTTTCGCATAAGAAGCGTCCTATTTAATGTAAATAATCAATGATTAAACTTTTGGTTCGGGTGATTTATGATTTTTTTTTTAAATGAGTGGGTTCCCAATCCTTTTAAATAAACAGATCATAAATCCTCCTACTTAATAATTCCCGGTGCAATACGCGTACTCTCATAACCTTCAAGTTGATGGATGACATGACGATGCATGTGTTCTAATGAGTATGTGACGAGTGATTTAAAACTCGTCTTTTGAAGCTGGGAGTAAAACTGCCAGGCGAGATCAATATAGAGTTCAAGATAGTTAATGAGTACCTTGGTTAGAGTAAACCAGGTAAAAGTCTCGATGAACCAGTCAACATAGCAATTATCATATAAATCCTCCTATTACAAGTCCCGCCTATACAAGACTCGTAATACTTAGATTTATACATAATCCCATGTAACCTAAAAATTTATCTGTATTCGTGTAATACAATATAGTATAAAGCTATGAAGAAAATTAATATCCTTAGAGACCATTGTTTAACTTACAACGCCCGAGGACGAAATGAAACCATTGTGCAGCTCACAATGTCTAAGAAGTAAGATGAGACCATTGTATAACTCACAATGTCTAAGAAGCAAGATGAGACCATTGTATAACTCACAATGTCTAAGAAGCAAGATGAGACCATTGTATAACTCACAATGTCTAAGAAGCAAGATGAGACCATTGTATAACTCACTTATGGTCTAAGAAGCTCGATCGAGACCATTGTTTAAATCACATTGTCTAAGAAGCAAGATGAGGACCCATTGTATAACTCACAAGGTCTGTCGAGTAGAATGTGACCATCGTGCAAACACAATGTTCTTAAAAAATTTCTGGTATTTATATAATAATTCTTTTATAAATAAGCGTACGTTATTTGCGAAAGGATGCATAGCATATATTTTAATTATATATATTATTATGCCACGTAAGCACTTAATGCAGCACGTAACGTAAGCACATAAGCAAGTAGCGTGTATGCACTTTGAAAATGTTTGTTGTGATGCAATGTTTGTGAAAACGACTATAGTCTAGGATAAAATATGCAACCTAGTTCTCTATAGCCAGTGCTCTGATACCAATCTGTAACACCCCCAAAAATACAACAATGCAGCGGAATACCACATGGGGTGCTACTTCATAATACACAGCGCTAGATACAAGAGAACGACCTCTAAATGTGTCGTTTGTAAAACAATCTCGTTGATTTAATCAAAATCTTGAATTTAATATACATTTGTCCCATAATTGCATCACAATGAAAAGCTTGAATGTATAGACTCCAATGCACTTCAAGAAATCCGAGCATATAATTTCCCTGAGAAAAACATGCTTAAAAAGGTCAACATAAAGTTGGTGAGTTCATAGGTTTCTGTAAATACAAACGTTAGTTTCAATAAGTGTATCTGCCCACTGTATCATTACAGTGTCATATAAAAACGTTTAATGACTACTGTCTCCCTACAGTATCATAAAATAATTGTGTGACCATTTAAATCCTTAAATGTCCTTCCAAAATGTATGTATGATTTTTAGAAATCAATTAGCTGTAAAATATGCAAGACCATTTCTATCCCCAAATAGTCCCAAAATGTACGTGTCAAAGTTGGATCACAAATATCCAAAAATATGTATTGCCACTTTATTCAAATGTGTATAAAACCATGATTACCATTACTCTAAGTTCATGAACTGTGACGTAGACTTGTATGTATGCCACTTTATTCAAGGCGTAGTAAATGTGTAACAATCTGTAGGTGTTCCCTCCAAGAACACCCGGGCGTTAATGAAAAACAATATGTACCCATCATGGGTGTTCCCTCCAAGAACACCCGGGCATTAATGAAAAATTATATGTACCCATCATGGGTGTTCCCTCCAAGAACACCCGGGCAGTAATGATTGTTGACCCCGCAGGCGCCAATCCGATCGTGATCCGACATGGTATAACGTTCGTTCCCAGTGATAGCTAGTCACCCGAACGGGGATTGTCAATCCCAAATAGATCTATCTTATAACATTCGCGCTCACCCTCCAAGTGATTTACAGTTCATGCAACCTAAGCTAATCCAAAATCATAAAAATATAGAATGCGTTTACGTTCAAAAAGTAAACCCAGTATTGTATCTCCTCGCGAGATATATAAATGAGTATGTAAACCAAACAGGTAATTCACCATGTAAATGCGTTTGTAAACATGTATGCAAACGAGTTGAAAATGAGCACGTAACGAGTTTAAATCAAACACGTAGTTGAACTTGTAACAAGCATGTTCTCACCCCAAAATATATGTAAAACATGTAAAACGTGGGGCTATGAACTCACCTTGATGTTGAAGAACGATTGATAGGTAGGCATCTAATTGACATTGATGATGAAGAACAATTGACAGATAGGCATCTCATATGCACAATACGAATAGAAGACGAAGCTGTCTGACCGAGATGATGCATCTTAACTTAACGGCTAAGTCTCACTAGCCTAAGATAATGTGTTTGGGTTTCCCGGTGAATGGTTACATCAACGCGTCACGTTGATAAAAGATTTATATTTAAAGTTGTAATACTTTGGTGGTTGGTTAAATAAATAAATTGAAAATGTACGCAAAGTGTGTAATATATATTCTTTATATATTACATATGAAAAATAACCCTTATATAATTCTTACCGTGAATTATATAATAAAGACAGACAACTCAAGAATTAATGTGAACTGTATAATACTTTGCAAGTATAAAAAGTGAGAGTAAATAATTAACCAATTATTTCGACAGCTCATTTAATTATTAAAAGTCCTTGTAGACACACGTCTTTAAGATATAAATTAAACACACGATGTTTGTAAAACTTTTACAATAGCTATGGTGTTACTTTCTAGCTGAAAATTATAAAATATAAAATAATATTTTATAAACTTATATTTCGTTTTCTAGACAGGTCGCGTCTAAAACAGTCGTCTTAATGTGAAAATATAGCTTTCGTCCGTTGTCAGGTTATTGTATAGTTATATTTTAATATCTTTTAAAATATAACTTTAGTCTCTTTATCGGTTTATAACATAATATAAACTTTTTGTAAAACCTTACTAAATATAAAAGTTATGTACACTTTGCCATGAAATTCCCGTATATATATCGTTTTCCATTTCCGTAAAACTCGTCATTTTTCTTTAAATCAATATATATATATATTGTGATTATCTGCATTTCCAATATCTCAAATGTCCGCGTTTCCTAGATATAACATATATATATATATATATCGTTAATCGTTATATCTAATTTAAATCAATTAATAAATATTATATTTATTTAACCGATTATAACCACCAATAATTATTTGTCCGGTTTTAAAATTCATAAAAACCTTTCGTTGTTTTCATTTGTTGTTTTGATATATATAAACCAAACGAACCCTCGTTGTTTCCTCGTTGATCCAAATGCGCCTATTTCTGCTAAACCAACCAAACGTACCCCTTGTGTGATAATCACATAAACAAACAGCCTTGGGTTGTTTCGAGCAACCAAACACACCCTACGGTATTTACAGCAGCTAACGCACCTGATGTGATGGCTGCTGTTAAAGCCCAAACGCCCCAGTCTATGCTAATAATCAATCTACCACCCCTAGGCTGCTGTTGTAATCCAAACATCCTGGATCCAAAACGCACCGTAGTTTGTTAACCCCATAAACCCAAACACCCTTAAGAGGCTGTCATCGCAAAAACCAAACATTCCTATGGCGTTCTAAAAACACACAAACGACCCTTTGGCCTGGGTCATTTAACCCCACCCAAAAACACCCCTAGTTTTTTAACACATAACAAAACCACAGCCACCGCTTTGCAATTACTCCCCCACCCAACCACCGATGCTCAAACCCCCTACCAGCCCCACAACTCCCCTTGCGGGCTAACAAACCAAACCGCAACACCTTTTCATCGGTGCCGTGGCTGTATTATACACCCACCCCGCAAACCCCCACAAAACCCCCCCCCCCCCCCCCCCCCCCCCCCCCCTCCCCTTCCTTCCACATACCACCATCAGCCGCCCAAGAAAAGAGTATAAGCGTTGTGCCCCAAACACACCTTGTGGTGGTAGCTGTCACGAAACCAAACGCACTCTGCTGCGTTTTAACAAGACCAACCCGACAGCCCAACCCACAACCCGACAAACCACACCCCCGGCTGTTATAAACCCGAAACAAACACGCCATCCGCGGTTGTGCACACTCAAACTGAACCCGCAACCAAAACGCACCCTTTCTTGTGTTATAAGCCACACAGACCCGTTGTCGTGTAGACACTCAACCCGACACCCCTCTCGGCTAACCCACAACCCGACAACCCCTTGGCTGTCCCGGTTGAACGGCAGCCAACCCAACAACCAAACACACCCTTCGGGTGGTATAACAAATAAAAAAAATGGAATCAAACGCACCCTACTGTGCGAATACTAAAACAAAACGCACCCTTTGAGATATTTATATTCAAACCAAACGGACCCTTCTCGGGTTGATATTAAAAACCACACGCACGCACATGGTGCTGTGAAGGTGGCGGTGGTGAGGAGGTGAGAGAGATGGTGATGTGTCAGGTGGTGGCTAGTGGTGGGTTGCGCGCTTGTTGGAGAGAGGGAGGGGACAAAATGCGCGCGTGAGACGAGTTGGTAGTGGGATAGAGCTACATCGGGTTGAGGAGATCACTTTTTGGGTTTGGCCGGAATAACACCTGCCGGAAAAAGTTTCGGCGGCTGGCGGTGCGTGGACGGCTGCGGCCATGAGTTAGCCCGGATATAATGGCGAGAGGGGGAGAGAAGGGAGAGTGAAAGTGATGTGTGTGTGTAGAAAATAAGATAGAAATGAAAAAAAGATGTATATAAATTTTTATATATATCTAAAACTTATATTCAAAGTGCAATTTGAAATAGTTGAGGGACCAAAATGTGTAACTTATTTGGTATTAGTTTTATAAGAATGGTTTCGGGACTCATTTGAGCGATCCATAACGAAATGATTTACACTCTCGAAACCTGAGCCATTGTTTCTCCGAATCCTATTTTTTTATGATAAAAATGAGTATTTAATTGATAGTGTTTCATAAATATTTTTTAATATTTAATAAAAATATCTGTCTTATTCATTATGTGAACCGGTTTCGTTTCGTCCGAAATTAAAAATGGATTTCAAACCCGAACATTAGAGTTATCCACAAACGTTTTTTAACAAAAATTGGGACGATTAATTTATTATTAATATTTTTATATTAAAATAAATAATGATAATTAAAAACAAAATTTTAATTATTTTGTGTGTATGCGTTGTATATTGTTCGAAAAAAATGTTTTGCTGGTGCTGTTTTACGCCCTTTTCGGCTCGTTTCCAGGTCTCGGGCTAAACTGAAAAGTTGTCAGGGAATGTAGTGTCACATCGAATTGCTTTAGGGTCGTAGCCCGAAACAGCTGATTTAGATGGTTGTTCTGTAAGTCAAGCCAACCCTAAAAGTCAAAGAGGTAATAAATTGTTACTTTTAAAAATCCGAAAAATTACTACTTAAGCTATATTAAACAATAAAAAGGTAAAAAGCAGAACTAATAAGCATTTTAAAATGGATAATAAGCTAGGACAGTTTAAGCTATCTTTGACAGTTTTTAAACAAAGTGCATAGAAATGAAAGGAAAAGCATTAAAAAGCATACTTAGACATTAATAAACACTAATAAGCACAACTAAACAGTAATAAGCTAAGAAATAAGCTAATAAGCTATTTGCTACAGTAACTTTTAAGCAAAGTTCAAAAAGAAGTGTACCTTTAATCCTTTGCTCAAAAAGGATTTTTGAAACCTAATAAGCTCTAAATTCCTACCCCACAGCTTATAAATAAGCTAAGACTAAGCAATACCAATAAGCCATCCAATTCTGCTTATTCATCCATACTTTGCTCACACAGTAACTTTGTCTCTTTTTGTGAATTTTCCTTAAAGTTTTGTGAAAAATGTTTATAAACAGATTATATGATATAGAAAAAGTAAAACAAGTAACTTAGAAACACAATGAGTAAAATCAACTTAACTTAATTTTCATTAAAAGAAATGGAGTACAAGTACATGAAAAACCTTTAACTGAAAAACTCAAACTTAAAACACTAAAAACTATTTAAAACTACACTTAAACTACTTATAAAACTACTTGTTGGCCTCCAGGGCTTTACATTGCTTATATAGTGAAAAACGACTAGGGTTCCTTGGTCTTGGCTTCTTGCAAGTGTGTTTTTTTGTAGACACACAAACACACTGTTTTTGTTGTGAGAGTGCAAATTCAAAGGCACAATGTTCCTGGACTCCAAAATTACTTGCCCTCAAGCCGACATTATCAACCCTTTGATGACTTTGGTGGATTTATGGATTGCCAACATGGCAAAGCTCCTCTTTTAGTAGGAAAGATAGTGGAGGAGGGGGGAAAGGATTTGTCATGGGGGTGCGTCTGGGTTGCAGGGTTAAAGAGAGGAAGAAAGAAATTCGTGAATTGGTTTGGGGTTTGAAAAAGGGCGGGAGAAGAATGAGTTATAAAAAGAAAAGTAGACAGGACGGGTTTGGGGGTTAATTTGGCATGGTTGGCCACCTCGTAGTTTTAAGGTTCAATACTAAGGTTTGCAAGGTTGGTCCTTGTGGTGTTAAAGGTTTGGGGACTTGGCAATTTAAGTCCCCAAGGGTTATAAATGGAATTGCATCACACGTCCTTGTGTGTTATAACTCTTTCCTTTTGGCAGCTTTGCCCCTTGTGGTTTAACTTTGCCAAATTGGCAGAATTTATACCATTGCTCGTCTTTTTTCTTGTGTAATATATACTTAGGGAATTTGGACAATTTCAGTCCCTATTGTTTTATTTTTGTTCTTCTTTAATCATTTCTTTTGAACTTGAACATGTTGGTGTTGACTTTGTCTTTTGACCAGTTGACTTTTCTGTTGACTTTTTGACTTGATTGACTTTTCGGCTTCGATTTGGCTTTGTCTTTCACAGTCTTTTCCATTCCATGTTTGGTTTGCCGTTTTGACTTCGTTTTTCGTCCTTTTGTGTGATATTCGTTTCCTGCAAAATACAAATGCAAAACAAACATTTCTTTGGCAGTTTTTGTCTGTTTTTGGTCATTTAAGTCCGTTTTTCATGGAAAATGGTATGTGTATTTAAGCACATACCAGAAAACAAGTGCAATTTCTTTCTCCGTGTATTCGCTGGTTAGACTCGAGATAAAAACCTAAAAATGTGCATGAAGTCGATACGCCGTATCCATTCCCTAGGATATGCCGTATTGAGACCTCTATTAAAATCCTAAGTACGGTTCAGTCGACTAATACGCTGTATTCGTTTAATCGAATATGTCGTATAGACTAAACTGACAAAAAAGTTTTTTTTTAATTATAAAAAATTAAAAACTGGATAACGTCTAGATAGTCAATACGCCGTATCCATGGGATTTGGATACGCTGTATTGATGTCTGGGAAGACAGACTCGATAAAATAAATAACTGTCTGGGTTGTCTCCCGAGAAGGACTTTTGTTTTTATGAGAGTCTTTAAGTTAGACTCTCTTCAGCCTCACGTTACACCATCCTCGGACTCTATAACTTCATCATACTCTTTGTCAATGTCACCTTCGTAATATTTCTTTAATCGTTGTCCATTGACTTTGAAGTTAACCTTGTTCTTGTCAATGATTTCTACAGCCCCATATGGATTTACTATTTTAACAATGTTCGGACCGCTCCATTTCGACTTAAGTTTTCTAAAGTACATCTTCAGACGAGAATTATAAAGTAGCACTTTGTCGCCTACTTTAAAATCTTTATCACCACAATGTCTAGAATCATGCCATTTCTTGGTTCGTTCTTTGTAAATTATAGTATTCTCATAAGCGCCATCTCTCAATTCGGCTAACTCATTAATCTGCATAAGACGACTTTCACTAGTAAGCGTTAAATCTATATTACATTGTTTTAATGCCCAGAGTGCCTTATGCTCGATCTCTATGGGTAAATAGCATGCTTTCCCATAAACTAATCTAAAAGGTGTACACCCTGTCGGTGTTTTATAGGCCGTCCTAAATGCCCACAATGCATCGTTAAGTTTTTTCAACCAACCTTTAGGATTATACCCCACTGATCTTTCTAGAATAAGCTTAATAGCCCTATCAGTAACTTCAGTTTGTCCATTAGATTGAGGGTGATATGCCATGGATAATTTGTGAGTCACACCATATCTTTGTAAAGCTTTTTCAAGCTATGAATTACAAAATGTGTCCCTCTATCAGTAATCAGAGCTTTAGGAACTCCAAACCTAGCAAATAAACTTCTTAAAAATTTAACCACAACACGCGCATCATTCGTAGGTAATGCTAGAGCTTCTACCCATTTGGACACATATTCTATAGCTACTAATATGTATTTATTACCTCTAGATTGGAGAAATGGTCCCATAAAATCTAATCCCCAAACATCAAAGACTTCGCATACCTGAATGTTATTTTGAGGAATTTCGTTCCTTGAAGATATGTTTCCCGATCTTTGACATGCATCACATCGTCTTACGTACTCATTAGCATCCTTAAAGATACTACGCCAATAAAATCCGGACTCGTAAACCTTCTTTGCGGTAACATTAGCACTATGATGCCCACCAGTTGGTCCTGAATGACAATGCGCCAGAATTTTGAGGGTTTTACTTCCAGCCACACATCTTCTCATTATATTATTCGCACATAGTTTAAATGCATAAGGTTCCTCCCAGAAGTAAGTCTTGACTTGCGAGAAAAACCTCTTTCTTTTTTCGAAGGTCCAATTTGGGGGAACAACCTTTCCAACAATATAATTAATGAAATCCGCATACCATGGTTCATCGTTATTAAACTTGGATTTTAGCATCATTAAATGCTCATCGAAGAATTTATCAGCAATTTCCCTCTCAGTTAACAACTCCATATGCGGATTCTGAAACCTAGATAAGTGATCTGCCGCCAAGTCTTCTGCTTTTTTATATTTCTCCAGTACTTGACAAGGGATAGTGAAACTCCTGGGATCTTTTTCATTTAATGGTAGTTCGTTGAGCAAGACAGTTGAGCACCCTTCGTTCATTGTCTTCGTACAAGCTTTTTTAAGTCTAGATTTATTCGTCAGTAAATTCTTTAGATATTTAGCGTATTTTAGTATTTTCACTAGGGATTTGATAAACGGAATATTAATATCGAGTTGTTTCAGATTCTCCAAAAAATTTCGTTGCAGTGCTTCTTTTTTTCTTTTCTTACCTTGTTTGGGAAAGGAATATATGATTGTTGTGGTTTTACCAATGGTTGAGTAGTCCTTTCACGAATACTTGAAGATTTATTTTTCTCACCATCATCTGCGGCTTTTCCTGCACATCTTGTTCAAATCTGGGAGGTTTATTCTTATTGATTCGAGTTTCATTAATTTCTTTATTACGGGTGGCTTCAGACGTCATCTTTCCTTCCCTAGTTGTCACTCCTTTGACTTCATTTTTTGGAATTAAAACATTACTCACAACCTTTGACAATTCGTTTACCTTGATTTTCAGCTCACTTAATAAGTTGCTTTGTGTTTTTAACAAAAGCTCATTGGTAGTTCTAAATTCTTTAATGAATATCTCCATCTCCTCATGTTCACGTTTACCTTCATCAATGAATATAGCAAACATTTCTCAATAGTCAACCTCCTTGTAGGGTAATTGAACGGGTAAGGAAGCACCCCGAAAACGATACCTGGAAAAAAAGACATAATTCGAAATAGACTATGCTAGAAAACAAAACAAAAAAGATAACTAAAATTGTTGCTGTATCAGACAGTCGACACGTCGTATTCAGTAAACTGGATATGCCATATCGATGTTTGATGTCGAATACGTTGTATTCATAGAAAATGGATACGACGTATCGATAAATGACAACAGACAGTAGAAAAACAAAACTAAATTTATACTAAAAAAATACCAATAAAAACAAAAAATTAAACAATTGCACTCCCTAGCAACGGCGCCAAAAACTTGATGTGTCGTCTTGTAGGTTGTTTTTTATTATCAAGTTTATTATTTATTTTTTTGCCGACTATACCTAAAAACAACACTCTAACAGGCAGTGTACCCAGTCAGATGTAGCTACGTGGTAAGTAGGGTGTCGATCACTAAGAGTGGAAGTTAACTCTTAATTCTACTAGTATTTTATTTAACTAGGTTTAGTACTAATCTAACCTAATTATTCTAATTAAATCTAATTAATCCTAAACTAATGCAAAGAGGGGGGTTTTCAGCCTGAGAGACTGGCACGAGTTTAGTTCTAACTATCTAGGTGATGACAAATAACACACACAAGTGATTAACAAAAGATAGGGAAGAGGTCAAATCTTAGGAAAACGTACTAGCTAGTTTAATCTAATAATATGCTTTGATTGTTTATCCATGCAATGATTGTATTAATTCGTTGGTGGTATATCATTCCAAAGTTAGATGGATCTTCTCCCTAGGCTCGAGGTTTGTCGCTAGTTAATCCTGTCACAATTACTACTTAATGGGGTTACCAACTTACTACTTAATGGAAATTCATATACTAGTAGTCCACACCCACTTAACTACCTATGGAAACAGGACGTTATGTGTAATCCTAAGTCACCGGCTTAGTCTACCTATCCACTTAACCATAGATCGAAACAAGGCTTTCTATTGGTAATTCTATTATTCTAGATATATGAATAAGCATTATATGTTTCTATCCTGGACTCTTAGCCTATGCCTAAACAACACCAAAGTTGCAGTGCATAAATATGTAGGACTAGACCCAGTTGAATAATAGGTAAAACACATAAATAAGCACATAAACGGGTATGAAGTGATAAACATAATCAACATGCAACGACTAAGGAACAATCGATATAAAAACAAATCAAAACATTATATTATCATAAACATTATTAGACGATAGTCATTGTAACAATATACGAAATCATAGATTAACGATTAAACATAATGCTAACCGAACACATATAGTGGAGTGTAAAGATTACAAGAGTTTTCCCATCGATTAGACAACTTTATAGGACCTTCATGGCTTCATAGATCTTCTGAAAATCAGAATTGGTTGTAAAAAGCATGGCTACAACTAAGTTTAGGGTTTTGTATTTATAGAGTCTGGAAAAGGATCAATACGCCGTATCGGGCAATGTGGGATACGACGTATTGGGGATTTCTTAGAGTAAGGACCACGATTGATATCTTCTAGAATATTTTATTACCATAACTTGAATACGGCGTATAGACTTCTCTGGATACGGCGTATTGATCATCATTCCTTTGTGGTCTTTAGTGAAGTGCAGGCACAGATACATCGTATCTTCCTTGATGGATACGGCGTATTAGATATCAAAAATGTCTTCGTTTAAGCTCCAGAATGCGTGCCTTTTTGCTAATCTTCACCAAGTACTCCATAATTATTGCAATTCTTAAATATAAGCGATTAAGTAACAATTCTTTGCACTAGTTATACAAAATGGGTTATTTACATGAGATAAATGATGCTATAAAAGTAACGTTATTTGATGTCATCAGATATTAACAAATTTTAGAACATTAATCAAGACATAAAGGGATTTCACCCAATCCATAAAATAGATAATATCTTGAATACCTTCTAGGTTAGAACTATATTGAGTGTATCCATGACACACGCAAATTTCTAACCTTGATAGATTTTAGAGGTAGAGCAATTAAAGTTATCAAAAATTAAACAATGTGAATATAGTTTGTTTTAACACATTAGACATACCATAAAAATGTGGTATTCTATGAGTATTGGAATTGTGAGACTACATCAGAATTCCTTAGATAACTTAATTCTCTTTGGATCAAATACTTACCAATTGGGTCGAGCCAAATTGATTACAAAGTATTTTAAAACCATGTGCATGCTATAATGTATATTTCTTTGAATAGTTCAAGACCTCTTTGTTTATGTGTTTACAAGAAAATAGAACATGTCAAGTATACGTTATAAGTCTTTGAATAATTCAAGGACTTCATGCTTATGTCCTAACAACAAGACATAACAAGTTTACTACTTACTTTATGTTATGAGTCATTGATTAATTCAAGGACTTTATAATTATGTCTTAACAAGCAAACATAATTATACTAACTAAAGTAATTATGAACGCATACTCTAGAGTTCAATAGTAATTTCACGTTAATTTAATAATTTTTAATTATGATTTTATAATCAAATCATAATTATATTGACTAAAACATGTAGTCAATATGCTGAAGTAGCTTTACAATATATCTTGACTTTTAAATGTAATAGGGCAACAAACATCTTGTGTGCTTAAGTCCTAGTAGAATTATTAGCTTTCTTACCTTGCGGTCAAGAGAAACCAATAATCATATTGTTATATGTTGTTCCTTGCACACATTTAAGATTTCTCCCACTTGTGTACGGGACAACATTAATAAATGTAGGCAAACCATACGACAAGTGCTCAATTGTATAAACAATATGATAGTGTCATAGATATTACAAGTAGATTTCGAACCATAACGTTTAATTAAGGTATTGCGCATTAATATTCTATAGATAACGTTTCAGGAAGCAACATTAGATAGTGATGGGGTGTCATTTTATATACTATTTTCAGGGTCATTTAACCCCTAAATCATGCAAATATGCCCATATTACGTGCTTAATCATTTGTTTTCAGGTTTTTAGTAATTAGGTGGCTTTTGGAGGAAATACACGTGACTTAGGCTCATTTGGAGAAGAAACTAACAAGATTTCGGACATGCACCAAATTTCTTGAAGATTAATAGATACAGTGGCTGGAGACGGCGTCGCAGGCATAAAGCGACGCCGTCGTGATCCATATAGTGACGGCGTCAGGAATTTCATGACGGCGTTAGGACGTGGCCGACTTAAAGAGGATCTAGAATCATCTATGTGGCGACGACGTCGACGTCGGGATTCTAAAGGCGACGCCTGTCGCAGAAATCGATATCTCTATAAATATAAATCCGTTTTTAGGGTTTTAAGGGTGTAACTTTGTATAACCCTAGGGAGACGAACCCTAGTCATTCTAACAGCTTTATAGGTCGTTTTAAGGGCCTCAAAACCCTATTGTACTACCTTGAATCCATGTTTTAATCAAGTAAGGTTATTCATCATTAATCATTCAATATGTCTATATGTTGTTTGATTGATTTATCTTCTTGCTTCCTTTATAACATGCGAGGCTAAACTCTCCTTTGTATTTATCTATGATTGCATGAAACTTAGGCTGTAGATCCTTTTGATTTTGCTTTGAATGTGCGCGATAGGCTTTAGAAAACCAACTTTTTTGTCTGTATCGCTATTGATATGTCTAGGGAAACGTGAGTAGTGTAGAAAGGATACCATCGGTAACAGTCTTCATACTACCTTACCCCTAATATGGTTGATCCCTCTTAAGTTATTTCACATGTATTTAATATACTCTTAGGGGACTTGTAATAGTCTTCATACTACCTTACTTGTGTGTTTCCCTAACAGAATATTAAATAGACGGCGGGTTCGTGTAATCCGTTCATGACCTAGGAAATACTTACACAGATCATCACAAGTGTGACAAGGCAACGGATCTTGGAAAAGCAATCTGAGGAGTAGTGCATAATTAGGTAAATATATTTTTTTATCATAAAGTTATCACCGGTAGAATAGATTATAATTAGTTTAGTTATTAGTTAAACAAACCAACCTCTCAAACCATAGATTTACTTGCTTTCTTATAAATATAAAAACACAAAAAGAATCTTCTTTTAACCTATAGAATTATGTTAGACTGTGATTAGGCCTTCCCAACCTATTCCCCTATAAAATGATAACAACTCCTGAGTCTTGCCTATACTACACTGCAACGACTAGGTACATTGCCTAATACTCATCCATGTAGAAGAGTAAGAGACTTTCGAACGCATATCAATACCTCCACCATTACCATGCAGGGCACGCATGAATCTAGACCAAAGAGAATTCCTATCATTATGAAAACGCCATATCCATTTAAACAATAAAGCTTTATTTAACGCAAAGAAACTTGAAACCCCCAACCCTCCTTTATCTTTGGACGCCAACACTCTACTCCATTTAAACCACGACTTCTTATTCTCCTTTGGATCTGCTCCAATGGAAAAACTATGGTAATATCTTCCAAACATTTAAGGACTTTAGATGGAACTTTATACATAGACATATAATAAATAGGAGTCGAACCCAACACTGACTTAAGAAGAGTTAACCTACCTCTAATAGAAAGGGTTTTCATCTTCCACCTAGATAGTCGAGATCGTAATTTATCCATAATCCCGTCCCAAGACCTGATACGTGACATCAAACCACCCACTTTAATACCAAGATATAAGAAATGAGTCTTCATAGTACTACATCCCATCTTGATCGCAGCTCTAGAAACTAACTCATCATCGACTGCTATACCCATTAATTTACTCTTATGTAAATTCATACGAAGACCCGAAGCCTTGTAAAAACAATCCAATGCTTGAACAATAGTATTAATATTGGATTTCGACCATTTTCCCATAAAAATAACATCATCCGCATAAAATAAATGAGATAAATGTAAGGAAGAACTAACCGACACTCGTTTAAAAAGGCCTTCATTCACCACATTTTGAAATGAAAGATGAAGGCTCTCCATAATTAATAAAAACAAAAATGGGGATAAAGGATCACCTTGTTTAAGACATTTTTGAAACTGAAATTCACCTGTAGGACTCCCGTTCACTAGAATCGAACCTTTAAAAGAATGCAAACAATTAAGAATCCAATCTCTCCATTTCGAACCAAAACCAAACTTATTTAAAACGTCATCCAAATAATCCCATCTAACCGAGTCGTAAGCCTTCTCAAAATCAACTTTAAAAATCATCGTTTCCTTTTTCTTAGATTTACACCAATGGATTAATTCATCAAGAATGAAAGGACCATCTAAAATTTGTCTATTAGCAATAAATGTGGATTGAACTTCGTTAACTAAGTCTCCCAAAACCCTCACAAGCTGATTTGCCAAGATCTTCGCGATGATTTTATACATACTACCAATCAAACTAATCGGTCTATAATTGTTGGGATTCTTGATTTGATGAGACAAAATGAATAAAAGAATGAAACAAGAGGGACCAAAATTGTCATCATGAAGTTTTACAAGATGTAGAAAAAAATAAAGATTTGGTCAAAATAAGATAAGAATGAATATTAATGAGAAGATAATTAATTGATTCTCTCATTAATATATTAATTAGTTTCCTTGTAAGCCTAGGACTCCTTATGCTATAAAAGGAGGTCCAGGCATTTAGAAAAATCAATCCATTGCATAGTCGACTGATGAGAGTCGAATAGTAAAGGTGTGTGTGTGTACACCATAGTTAGTAGTTAGTTAGTAATAGACATATTATAGATGTCTATGTAGTAGTTAGTAGCCCCAAGTTATAGTTGGGGTAATAGGGAAATCGTTTGAATGAAAAATCTTATTCATAACATTGATGTTCTTGTTTATTCCGCTGCATATTATGTTATTCAATGTTATTATATCCTAGATGGGCAAATCGATTCTCAACATGTGGTATCAGAGCGGGTTGCTCTTGATATCTAGGATCTACAAGGTGTTATATGTCGAAGAACGAAGTAAAAACCCTAATTCGTATACGGTTTCTAAGTTCGGATTTTTCTGGGCAGCTGTGGTAAAACGATGATAATTTGTTCGTTAACCGTTGGATCGTCACAAAATTTTAACTGGAGGTTCTATACACATATAGGTACGATCTGACCAGAGCGATCTTTGATTTGTGTCCTCAAATTAAAGATACGATTTTTATAAAACTGCTGCAGAAAAGGGTTTTTCAAAACCCTAAATCAATGGCAGCTTGGTGATTTGTGATGATGATGCTTGTGACCCATGGTGTTTATATTTCTACTAGCTTTGGTGAGACGATCCATGGATTGATGATGAACCCTAGTAGAACTAATGATGAATGAAGCAAGGAGTCTCAAGAAACAAGCAGGTTGTGACTTGTTTTCATGGTCATGGTTACAACAGCAGGTGCATTGTGTTCGTGGGCTTATGAATTTGATTTGGCTCAAGGATTTCATGACACTTTCTTGTTGAAAAAGTGTTGCTTAATGCAATGGAAGAAAGGAGCAAGCTATTTTTCGTATACATGTTGTTAATACTGCTTTTGCAATATTATAACTATTCGTTAGTACTGCTGCTTGTTTTTAATGATGTTATTGGAGTTTATTGGTATAGGAGCTATTGGGCTTCAAATACGTAGGCTTTAATGTTTGCAAAGGTATGTTAATTAGTACTGTTGGGCGAATATATACTTAGTGATGCCTTCATGTTATCACTATTGGGCACAAAGTATAAAGTTGTTCGAGTAACAAGGTACAACTTAATGCTGCCTTTGTATATTACATGTACATGTACTATTCAAGTATATGTATTTTGTACTGTTCTATTGGTTCTAATACACGTGGTATTTAAAGAAACTTAGGCCTACATATTAATGTTACTTCATGAGTTATTTGGGCTCAAAAGATGAAAGTGTGTTAGACGTGGGCTTTAAGAGCTGTTTTTTTATTATGGAAGAGATATGTGCTTATGGATACGAGATTAGTGCTGCCACGTTTATTATATTTGTGATGTTAGTATTGGACGTGGGATGATGACACACGGGGCTTGAATTATAAACGTGGGCTGCTGAATTAATTTGGGTAGCAGGTATGGTTGATACAGCTTTGGAAGTTATCATATCAGTTTTTCGGATATGGAATGTGATATGCTTTGAATGAGAAATCCTTGATATGTAGGATTGTGTTTGATCCTAGTATAACTTCCATATATACTGCTTCATGGTTAATAAATGTGAAGTTAATACTGCTATCAATTTCGAGTTAGTACTGTCCATGTAAAACTTAGTACTGTTCACATGTTATTAGTACTGCTCGCTCAAAGTTGATACTGCCAGTTTAGTGACGGCTTTCTGACAGAAAAAGCATTACTAATTGGTTTGGATGCTTTGTACTGCTAGCGTTACTCAGTTAGTACTGCTGGTCTAGATTTTTAGTACTGCTAGCTTTGTCCGATATAGGACAATAAACGCGTTTGGATCTCGAATAGAACTGTTTTTCACAACAGTTTATTATTATTGATTTATGGCTCGTATTTTTAGAGATTATTTGAAGATGTGATTACGAAGACAGTTGATTATTGCTTATTTGATGTTGTAGTAGATTTTCACAGATGCGTGCTTTTATCATATCTTAAAGTTGTGGTTGGATTTTAAGATAACTTGTTTGTGCTTAAATGGTGTTGAAGAAGACTTGTCAAAATCTAGCAAAGGTGTGTAATTTTTCTTATAGGTGCTCAATGCTCACATTTGCTATCACTTAGTATGTGTCTCATAGAAGATGAGGATTTTGTCAAGAGGTTGCGGTCTACTTATATTTCACAGATTTATTTATAAGTTCGACGTCACGTGGATAGTGCAAGACCTAAGACACAAGTTTGGGAGATTCTACTTCTTCATCAAATTCATTATACTCGGTTTTCTTCATCAGTAATCACTACATAGAGCCTACAGAGTTCGAGATTCAAGAGATGGTAAACATATGGGTTTCAAGGGAAGCTTATTGATTAAATGTTTAACCATCTACATGCACCACTTGAAGGGACGTGTTTACAAGTTGCATATCTACAAGAAGACCCCTATTGGATGATTACAAAAAGGGGAAGACGACTATAGAGATATGATTTGCAGCTTATTATGTGTGGTGACATAGTCAAGGATTCTAATTCTTATCTTAAGTCAAGGGGAAGCATTGAAGATTTTGTTTCATTCAGGGAGATGATTACATCTCAACTTCAGGGGAAGCTTTGGCTTTATGATGAAGTTCGTACGAGACTTTGTTTGTTTTGTCATCATCAAATAGGTGAAGATTGTTAGGATTCTTGATTTGATGAGACAAAGTGAATAAAAGAATGAAACGAGATAGAAACAAGAAGGACCAAAATTGTCATCATGAAGTTCTACAAGATGTAGAAGAAAATAAAGATTTGGTCAATATAAGATAAGAATGAATATTAATGAGAAGATGATTAATTGATTCTCTCATTAATATATTATTTAGTTTCCTTGTAAGCCTAGGACTCCTTATGCTATAAAAGGAGGTCCAAGCATTTAGAAAAATATAGATCCATTGCATAGTTGACCGATGAGAGTCGAATAGTAAAGGTGTGCGTGTGTACACCATAATTAGTAGTTAGTTAGTAATAGACATGTTATAGATGTCTATGTAGTATTTAGTAGCCCTAAGTTATAGTTGGGATAATAGGGAAATCGTTTGAATGAAAAACCTTGTTCATAACATTGATGTTCTTGTTTATTCTGCTGCATATTATGTTATTCAATGTTATTATATCCTAGATGGGCAAATCGATTCTCAACAATAAGATAAGAAAGGAAGGGTAAGACTGAGGAAAATCGAAAAGATTACAAAATACCCAGATAAGGAGGTCCCAAAACCCCTAGCCGGGCAAAAATTCACAAAAACTCTTGCAAAAAAAACATTCCACGATACCCTCAAATCTATCCCCACGACCCCATTATGGATAAGATATGTTCAACTAAACTTCTCGAACCCACCCCGCTTTTGGAAAAGCACATTCAGTTTTAAACTAGGTAAAAAAGCCAGTCAAAACGTCAAGACCCAACATGACAAAGGAAATTCTTTAGCAAACTAACTGATGCCTCATAATTGTCTAACCGTTAAGGACGATAACCGTACTAATAGAAATACCCCGTCACATTACTCTTTCACACTCACAGAAAGTAACCGCGTATTTGACCCCGGGGGAAGGAAAATCGTCAAATTTTTCTAAAAAAGTCAACAGTCAACGAATTAGGGAATCTGAAACATCCTGACGGCGTCAGGATTAATACTCGACGCCGTCGCAGCGACCCGGACAAAATATAAAAACCCCACCTCCGTCCCCATTCTCTTCTATAACAAAACAAAAACCACCCTAGCCGACTTCTAACTCTATTTTTGTTGCACAAAGGACGATCATCCCTACTTGGTAAGTGGTTCATCTCTTTCATCCTCATTCCTCCTTCATCTTGATTCGCCTTCAATTATTGCTCGATTACGTTTCATTCAATTGACTTTTGCCATTAATCAATCGATCAAAATTAAGGGTAATCATGTACTAATCTAAGTAATATAATATCAATCAAGGTATTGAATTACTCTTAACACTCGCAAAAAAAACAACCTGGATTTAGAACAATGACTATGAATTTTCAAAATTTTATAGTGGGTCTGACCTTAAGGGGGTGTTTGGGAATGGGTTTATCAGAAAATGGCTTAGTTTTCCCTCGCAGCCTAATTTTTCAAACAACATCATCCCGACGGCGTCAAGAATAAAACGTGACGCCGTCTGGACCCACTGTACAGACAATAAATTTTTATGGCTCTAATCCGATTCATTTTTGTATTGGCTTTAATACAGACCGTGAGCAAGAGAGCTAAGAGCACTAGAGGTCAATCCTCTTCCTCCCAGGAGTATCAATTGAGGAAAAAGTTTGAATGCTCAGGGTATTCGAGAGTGGTGTGCACCAAATGCGCCATGATGCTCTTGATAGACGCCGCATTCACTCCGAGGACATCATCGATTGGGATTTCCTTGCCAACCAAGGTCTTGCTTAAGCCTTCTTTGAGTCCGTCAACAAAGACCCTTTCTCCAGCCTCCAATGGGTGAACCTCTTTCAAACTAATAAGAATGTCTATCGAGAGTTAGCTTGTGAGTTCTTTGCTTCATTTGAGTTCGATGCCTCCCCTTGTAGGTATGATCCTAATCATTTAGGTGTTAGGTTTAGATTAGGGGGCGAGAAAAAGGAGATTTATCTTTTGGAACTAGGATGTAGAATTGGTTTGTACTCTGAAAGGCAATCTAGGAAGAGTGCTACTCTAAGTGGGTTAAGAAAGGGGGTGACAGTGAAGGCAAATCACTTGTTAATGGGATTTTGGCCAACCATTGGGGATGATGGGTTTAATGTGGGAAATACGAAAGTGGCCGCCATTAGGGATCCAAGGGTTAAGCTTGCCCATTGTTGCATTGCAACGACCATTACGAGGAGAAAGGAAAGCACTCATAGGGTCACCGAAATTGACCTATTCTACCTTTATTGCATCTACTCTGATGAGGTCGTCTGCAACATTCCATACTGGCTTGCTAAGTACATGGTTGGGATGAGGGAAAAGAGTTTGATTTGTGGAGGAATGTTTGTAACTCAATCTTATGGGTTGCTAACCAATGAAATAATGGGGGCATTAAGTGTCGAGCCTTCTCCTCATGTCTTCATAAAGAAATCATTAATCTCAATGGGGGTTGTCATGGAGCTACACAATGGAGGGTGCTTTTGGACCGTAGCACGAGAGGCCGTGAAGGAAGATGATGAGGGTGATGAGGCAGCTTGAGGTGACACGGGTCATGAAAGGGCTGGAGGTTCCACCGACATGTACCGCAACATGAGCTAAGGTGATTGGCAAGTTCGCCAAGCACGTTGGATGGATCAGCAAGACGAGCAGTGGGGAAGGCTTAACACTTGGATGGGGTAGTAGGATGGATGAGCCCACTGGATGTTTGATCACATTGTCTGCCAATTACAATGCCTTCCCACTCGTGACAACCTGGACCCCTACCTCCATATTCACCCGTTCCCAGGGTATGAGGCCGATTACCCACCCGTTGGCTATCAGGATTACATGCCTCCAGGCTATGAGTACCACCTGGGCCCCTCTCAAGATGACTCTTAGTAATTGTTCATGTTCAATCTAGCATTCTGTAATGTTTTTTGTTGTTAAACAACTAAGGGTTATTATAATCTAGGATTCAAATATTTGAACTATTATTTCTATGTTTGTTTATCTAATTATCGTTTAATATTAGGAATACCTTGTGTTTTAATTCTTTTCATTTATTCTATTATGTTTGAATGAATTTTGTAATCATGCTTTGTTTGTTTATAACTTCGTCTTATTTTCAAGCAAAGGTATTTTGCAACAAAATAAGTGTAAGGGAATATATCCGGTTTTTAAGAACCAAATTCAAAGACTTAAAATGAATTCTTTAGATTAACTCGTGTTAGTTTCGAGTCATATGATTGTAACGATTAATTCCAGGTTTTTATGCAGTGCTTTCTTCATATCTAACTAATAAAATTGTGTGCCGGAAATTTCTCATTAAAAACAAAGAAGAAATTTTTACAGACCCTAGAGACGGCATCAGGATTAACACCCGACGGTGTCGTGTCTCCAGTAATGTAAAAATTCGAATTTTTTCAAGTACTTAAAATTTGTAATTCTTTTGTAAACCTGCATAAACCTATGATTACATCATTATTCTCATCCTATCTTTACTGTTTTCATAGAGTCAAAACCCTAAACTCTCATTGTATTTATATCTATCCCGCCGATTTTATACTTGGTGTAGTTGTCTTTGTCTTTGATTACTGGTTATATTTGATGAGAAGAAGCTTAGAAATTCTTAGGAATTTTCATTGGACAATTCTTGGAATACGATTTAACCAATTATCGCATGTTTATTCTCCATTATTGAGCAAACCAAGGGAGTACTAGATTCTTTTCCTTGTAATCTTATCCCTTTATTCGTTTTTATGGGTACTTCTATAGAACATTGGGGACAATGTTCAACTTAAGTGTGGGAGGAAATAAGCCTTAGAAACTATTCCTTCATTTGCCATTTACTTGTTCCTCAAAATGTTGGGTAATATATCGAAACATAGCATAAAAAGGTAATTTTGACCCAAATTTAAATTTTTTTATGACACATACCGACTAAAACCAAGTATTAATAGCGTATCATGAAGGAATGTGTATGGCTAGCACAAAAACCCTTAAAATTCCACCCCAAAAATGTGAGGTTCGCCTTTAGATCTTTAGGAATTCGGGTTTCCATTATTGATACCCAAGATAATTTATACCTTTAGCTTTCTCAAGTTAAGGTTTGAATGCAGTCATATGTGTCTATTCCGTCGTTATGGATGTGTACGTATGGTATTTGTCACCTTTTCTGCGGCATTGGTATCGGTATTAAATTATATGAGTGTACCGGTAGTGTATTAAATTCTAGAACTTGTTTTTGTGATGCATCATGAGATCGCATAGTGAGTATTAGGATTTGCTAGATAAGAGACACTAGGATTAACCCATGTTTTAAACATGTAATTGTTATTATGGTCACATCGACTATATAACAATCCCACACCCTTGCCATGCACTCTTTTTTAGTGTAGGATACTCCTAGTACAACCCTTCGAGTCTATCCTTTTCACAGTTCTTGTAATTTTCTGGTTAAGCTAGAGTATTAATGAAGAGCATTGTCACCCTTTAACTAATTGCTACACCCAAATCGCCTTAGCCTACCTTGTATATACTCACTTTTAGTACGTTATTGTTTTAACTTAAGTTAATTATTTGAGTACATGGTTGCTAAGTCTTTATCCTTGCAAATACAGTTTTTAGATTCATGGTAGTATTCATCTTATGAATAATTGGAGAAGAAGTAATTTATTACCCCCAATAGAGCTCAATAAGCTTTATGTTATTTTGATCTACCTCAAATCGGGTCATTAGTTAGATTGTAAATAATCGAGTATGTAAAAGTTCAAGTGTAGGGGTGTATCTAAAAACCCCCCATGATGTATTATATGTTTAAGCAATGGTGCAAAAGTGTACGAAAAAAATGTATATAAAAAATGGAGGAAAAAAAATTGTACATGCTGCCATTTGCTTATGTTTATGTTTATCTTAGAGTCAAGAAAAGAAAAAGAAAGAGATTAGTGTAGAGATTTGTAGAGTTTGTATTTTTTGTCCGAGTCTTTGGCTTAACAATCAAACCAACATGTATTCTTATAAATAATTAGCTAACCCTTGCCTTGGGGCCGTTGGTTTATTGGGTTTGTGGTTGGGGCCTTCCATGTCCCTTCCCAGAATTTCATATGCAGAAATTTTTACTAAGGGTTCGCCCACAGCTTTATTTTGATTTCGCCCATCCTTGAACCGTCCGAAGATCTCCCGCTCACACTGAGGGGGAGTATTAGCCTTGTATAAATCAAGTCAACGTTCAACAATAAAAGTCAAGAGTCAATAATCATCATCCAAGTCAAGTCAAGACATTCATTAGTATTATTAAGTCATTAATTTGTATTGGGCTCAAGCCCATGGTAACGATTCTAGAATGTTCTCTTATATCCTATATATAGGATAGTTGTTATCAATTGAAGACAAGCAAATCAATTAACCTTCAATGGTGAATTATCATATTCTAATACAAAGAACCGACAAGAATATGCACATGGTATACCCTGAAACACCCCTTTTTTTAAAACCTAATAAAGCTTACAATTTGAGGAAGAAGAATGAATAACTAGCATCCCTCCTCATCTCTATTTATAGAGATGAAGGGTGGAAACTTATCCTAAGTCGAATACGAAACTCATTTCCTTGCAAGCGAAGATAAACACTTCCTAGTTCTATCTAATCCTAATCTATATTACAACATACACTTAAGTCCCTAAACTATGTTTAAGTTTACTACTAACTTTTCTACACATTTCAAGCCCATAAATCGGTCTTGGGCTTAATAATCTATCCTCTAATAACCACTAGCTAGGAACCGTATTAAGAACACTTAAAAATTATCTCATCTTGGACTTACATATTATTTTTGGAAACTACTTTCGATAATATATATATAACTAATAGCCGACATTAAAACGTATATATATGATTCGATCCAAATAGTTTATATATAATTACATATATATCCTAAATATCTCAAACTAATTATAGTATAGTAAGTATCCCGTTTGATAAGAAAATTGCTTGAGGACAAACAATATTATATCTCCCGGATGTCGTATCTCGACAAGAGGTGAATTTGAAATTCACGAAAGTATTTTGTTTGATGCTTGAATATCAAATATCTTGAATTTTGATTCTACATCTAAAAATTAAACACAAAAGCAACTAAAGGCAAGCAAACAATAAATGCAATTAAAGATATGGGCTAAAAACGCTAACGGGATTCTAAAAAACGCGACTTAAAAACTAAATTATCAAAAATTAACCCTAAAAATGTTTTTTTACTTTTTTACATTTTATAAATCCTAAATGACTAAAAATAATTTTAGAAAAAAGAATTATATTTTTTTGACTTTTATTTTATTTATTATGAATTAAAAATTATTTTAATCTAAAAAATTAATTAAAAATACTTAACTATTTTATAAAAAAATCAAAAAATTACTGAAAGTGCTTAATACTACTACTAATGCAGGAAAAATAAAACTGCTAAAATAGGGCTTATAAATAAGCCTAGAAAAATCAAATAAGCTAGAAAAGCAAAATTGGAAAAATACCTTTAAGAAATTAATGTTGCAAGATATGTTTGAAACAGACCCAAGGGCGTGTTTGGTTAAAGTGTGTGTGTTAAACATGTTGGCTTAAGTATTACATGTTGCAAACATATAAACGAAAAAGACCCAAGGGCGAGTGGTAGTGTGGTGTGGTGTTAAAACGTTTGGGAGTTAAGGTTGAGGTCCCGGGTTCGAAACTGGGGCCTCCCTATACTCCTAAACGTTTTTATTTTTTGAAAATTCTTTTTGCAAAAGCTTCTAATAAGCTAAATTACAAACTTTAACAAAAGCACTTTTTATAAAAACCATAAATAAGCACAAAAATAAGCTGAAACAAAACTCAGAATGGCCTAAAGCTTAACAGCTTTTTGAGCCAAAACCAAGCTAAGCCACAAGCTCAATTAAGCTAGCAAAAAGCTCAAATAGCTATCAAAAGCCTACAACTAAGTCTACTAAGCACCTAAGACTATAAAGAAACAAATAAAATAAGCTAGAAATAAGCTAACTTAAGTGATAATTTACACTTTTAAGACTTAGAAATTTTTTATACTAACTTAGATTTCTCAATAAGCTCATAAAAGCTACACCAATGTTCAAATAAGCTTCTAAGACTTAAAACCAACTTAATAAGCCAATCTAATACAAAAATAAGTAATCCTAATAAGTCATAAGCTCATAAATGCAAATAAGTTTTTTGGCCAAAACTGTTAACCAAACAACCTAAGGGGGTATTTTTAAACTAATAATTAAGCTAGTATACTAATAAGCTAAGTTCTAAAACCTAAAAACAGATAAAGTTAATACTACAAGCTATAAGATAAAGAAAAAATTAAGCATTTTGAAAAACTAATAAGCTAGAAAAAGGCTTATGAAAGTGGTTGTTTAACTCGGTATATGCTGAGTTTTTTCTTCTTCAAGTTTTTATAAAAACTAAAGGGGTTTTGCAGACCTATTTTAAGCTAGGAAAATGAAAGCTAAATTCCAAAATAAGCTCAAACAGATTGAGCTTATACTTCAATAAGCTTATGCAATAAAAATCAAACCCTAAAACAAACTTAATCTACCCTAAAAAATTTATTGAAAATTGGACTTTTAACGTACGAAATTGAAACCTAAGAAACTTAAGACAAATTTTGTCTAAAAACTCAATTGACAAATCCACTCTTAAACTAAACATATTCTACTAGATTATGGACCAAAACAAGCATGAAAATGATACCTACAAGCACTTAATCAAAATCAAACCAAATAAACTAGATTAAAAAGCAAAATTGCCACAGATTCAAACCATGGTTACAATAAACCTTAAACTAGATTTTTAAACTTTGAAAACTTATCTAAGCTGACTCATAGGCTTAATTTGAGCTTTTCAAATTTGACTTAAAGGTCAAAAGACACTCAAGCAGTATTAACTCATGTTAATACTGCTAGTGCCAAACACCCCTTAAGAAAATGAAAAACCATATTAAGCTTATAAGAGTTTGATAAAAGCTACAAAAAGCTAAAACAGATTGAACACAGTATTAACCAAGGACAGATAAGCACATTTCAACCACTAATAAGCACTTGATAATAAGCAAACCAAATAAGCAATGTTTAAGCTAAAAATGCAATCTTAATAAAAAACATGAACAAATGAAATCTAAACTATAAGCAAGCATGGATAAGTAATAAGAAACACTAATAAGCAAAAATAAGTAAATATAAGCAGTGAATAAGCAGTAAATAAGCAATAAGCAGTTTTAAGCTAAAATGAGAAAAGTGAAAAGTACATTGCCCTTCGCTCTAAACAAGGGCAAACAAGCTCTCAATGAGCTGATCTACAAGCTCTAGCTTATCAAAGATAAGCTGGTAAAACCCATAAGCCCTTCCCTTTTTGACCTATCTTCCATTTTAGCTTTTTAAGTGATTTTGAGTAAAAATGGCTTAAACACTATAAGTTATGAAAAAACTTATAGTGCTTAAGTAAAAAAGCTTAAGTAATTAAATAGGAGCTTATAAGAGTTTAAACAAACATTTTCATATCATAAAATTGCATTAACTTAAAAACAGGATTTAACATAAAAACCTCAAACTTTTGTTAAACTTTTTAAAAAGGGTACAAGACTTGAAAATAAATTACAATAAGCTAAAATAAACTAAGTTAAGCTGTGTAAAAACTAGATAGCCTCAAGGGCTTACAAGAGTCCTATTTATATAAGATAAAGAAGGTCTTGGGTCTTCTCTTTGTGCTTCTTCTATGAGAGGGATGAGAGGGTGTGCTTCTTGTGTGAGGAGCTTCAAGTCATCATCTTAGCCATCCATTTTGCTTTGGCTCTAAGTTCCATAATATGAGCCTTTAATCCTTGTTGTCCAATCAGTTGCCATGGGATTGCCAAGGTAGATTTGGCACCTTGTAGAGTGGGGTTGAGTTAAGAGTGATGGGTTTGTCTATGGGAGCAAGGGTCGAGGTGAGAATGATGGGTGAATAGTAGTTTGGGCGGGAAAATGGTGTTCTGTTTTGTTTGTTATGGGTTAACGGGGTTAAGGGAATTGTTAAGTTTAGGATTAATGGTGTTAGTCCTTAAGGACTAACTGTGTAATGGATAGGGACTAGCAGTGTTAGTCCTTATGGACTAACGGTGTAAAAGGTTTAAAAGATGTTATGGTTAAATGTGTTTGGTCTTATATGTTTTGTTTTGTGCCGGTTTAGATTTATGGCTTTTTTAACTTGTAAGACTTTTTAGATAAAGGCTTAATGGGCTGACTCGGCCCATTAAATGGGGTACGGGTTGGCCCATTTAAGATGCACACGTCTTTGGCTTCGACTTTGACTTTGACTTTTTGACTTTGACTTTGATTTTGACTTTTTACGCTCTTTCCATCTCCGTTGCTCGGTTTTGATGAGGGGTTTTGGCTTTGTTTTTGTCCTTTTGTGAATATCCGTTACCTGAATAATCATAAATCAAAAAACACAAATATAATGTATTTTTGGTTTATTTTGGTCATTTTAGGCACGTTTTTATAGGTAAAAGGTATGTGTAATTAAGCACATACTAAAATCCCCCATACTAAACTATTGACGTGTCCTCACGCAATGCCATAAGTAAACACTTTAGAAAACCAAGAATCTTAATCCCCCTCGACTAATTACCTCGAAAAGTATCTAAGTGTTCATCAATGGGAATTAAAGAATCATTAGTTTTGAAAAGCTCCGTTTTGACCATTTTTAATTATTTACACTTATTACCACACATATTTTTGTATTTTTCCTTTTTCTCATTTTTTATACTTTTCTTTTTAAGCAACTAACTAGAATGTATGGACTTTTGTTATTTTCATAACTTTAAGGTCATAGAACAAGAAGCACTTCAATCCTTAAGTGCCAAAAAAAAGATAAATTTCTCGTCCCCGATTTTTCACTTGTCCCAAACCAAGCTTAAAAACGAAATCACCGTTAAATATAAATTAAGATGCTAACACTACTCATACTTGTAACTTGTAAAACTTTTCACTCCCGACAATTATTATATATTAATGGTGAATGTGCTTATTTCGAATTTCAACCATGGATCAACCTTTTTAAGAAAATTGTAATATTTTTATGCTTCACGTTCCACCCAATAATTATGATTTTGAAGGCGAGATCATTCTATGTAGCGACTTTATTCTCGGCACATCCCAGCCGAGAACGGCTTAGGTGACCAGGCTTTTGACACCCCATAGAGAATAGTATCGGAACTCACGAACCTTCGGTTTCAAAAACTCTTAGGCTTCCCGTTAAATAAATAATTCATTTAGAAAAATCACAAGTTAAAATGAAATAGTCTTAGTTCAAAAGCATATTTAAATTTAAGAAAAAGAGATTTTCCCTATATTGATTAAATCTCATATATTATACTTAACATTAATATAATTATACATCCTTTAAACGGAGGAAATCCTTGACCTTTTTGAAGGCTGCAACATCGGTTGTGAGCCGGCAAGATGCAGTAAACTTTTATTAGCCCACAGTTATTATTATTATTATTATTATTATCTCATTTTTCATTTTTTACACTTTATATTACCACGATATAGAGAAAATTTCTTTTTAGAAAATTTAAGTATAAATTTGAACTAAGACTAAATAAATTATTGTTATCGACTATACTTCAAAAATCGTTGATTTAAGTTTAATTTTCGAAAAGAGCACGTATTATTAGTCCGGTTAGAAGATTATAGGAGAAAAAAGCCACAAACTACACTTATGAGCTCTTAAGAATTCCAACTAATTCTTGTTTAGCATCTTACTCATAATTAACTCTATCATTTCTCGTTCTTCACAAATTTAAAATCTTTAATAAAAAGATCCGCGAATGCTTAGTCAAGTTTATAACGGTTAAGGGACAAAGCTAAGAGCTCAACACGCTCGATCGAGTCAAAATTTATTCTTATTCTACCCAGCAGGAAAGTCAACATTGTGATAAAACACTTATTTTATTTTTGAAAATTTTTAAATTTTTTCATTTTTTTGGTATTTTGGTGGTAAAAACGGGATTACGTGAAAACAACGACTGCAGGCACAATCAAATCGATAGATCCCCCCATACTAGAACTAAACATTGTCCTTAATGTTTTAAGAAGGGTCTCTACGTAAATCTAAAGCCGTTTATTAAGTATGCTCAAAGATAAACGTTAGTCGATAAGATTTAGGATATTGGATTCCCATAATCATGCTAAGGATTGAAGCTCGAGTGAACGAAGGACAAAACCATGAGCACGAGAGGCTTCATAATCCGGGGCAATCCTGGACATACAACAAAAACCACAAAACACGAGAAAGGAAGAGGCGAACCTCCTCACATCACACTTATTCATTACTACTATTATTATATTAGGATAAGCATGGGTTGCCACCCACAAAGCGCTTGTTTATTAAAGAGTCACTAAGCTTGACTCGTCCCCGAATTTAGTTGTCTTTGGGGAAGGTTTAGAGATCCGGGACAACCATGGGTGGTATGTACCCTCCAAAGTAATGTTTGAGTCTATGACCGTTCACCTTGAAGTTTGGCCCGTCGGTTTGAGATAACTCGACGGTACCATAAGGGAAAACTTGAGCAACGGTGAACGGTCCGGTCCAACGGGTTTTGAGTTTGCCCGAGAAGATCTTTAATCGAGAATTGAAGAGAAGAACTCGATCACCAACATTGAAATCACGGTTTTTTATTTTGGAGTCATGAATCTTCTTCGTTTTCTCTTTGTAGATTAAAGAGTTCTCGTAGGCTTGATCACGAAGTTTATTTAATTCATTCATTTGAACTTTCCGGTGATCACCCGCGGTCACAAGGTCATAATTGCAATGCTTTAAGGCCCAATAGGCCTTATGCTCGAGTTCGATAGGAAGATGACAAGCCTTTTCGTACACTAGCTTATAAGGAGTGCACCCGATGGGTGTTTTGAAGGCGGTACGGAAGGCCCATAATGCATCATCTAACTTATCGGACCATGAAGCACGGTTTTCACCTACGGTCCTTTCTAAAATTAGTTTCAAACCACGATTTGAAACCTCTACTTGTCCACTCATTTGTGGATGATACGCGGTAGAAAGTCGGTGTGTCACCCCATATTTAAGCATAACCTTTGCAAATTGGACATTGCAAAAATGGGTACCGCAATCACTAATGATAGCACGAGGAGTTCCAAATCGGGCGAAGAGAGATTTCAAGAATTTCACCATAACTCAGGAATCGTTAGTGGGGAGCCCTTTTGCTTCAACCCATTTCGACAAGTAATCGACGGCCACAAGTATATACTTGTTCCCTTATGAAGACGGGAACGGGCCCATGAAGTCGATGCCCCAAACGTCAAAAATCTCGCACACTTGAATTGCATTTTGGGGCATTTCATCTTTTTGCGAGATTTTGCCTTGACGTTGACAAGTGTCACACCATGTGACCAAGTCATGGGCATCTCGGTAAATAGTAGGCCAATAAAATCCAGAATCAAAGATTTTTTTAGCGGTGTAGTTGGCACCATGATGTCCCATGGTGGGTCCATTATGGCAAGCCGTGAGGATATCAACGGCTTCTTGGCCGTAAAGACATCGTCTAATCATTTGATCCGCACAAATTCTAAATAAGTAGAGGTCGTCCCAAAAATAATGCTTCACGTCTTTGAAGAATTTTTTCATTTGTTGGGACGACATCCCTTTAATCACAAAATTCCCCGCATGGTAATTTGCAAAATCGACAAACCATGGGGTACTATCATCACCACGAAAGGTAACCATCCCAAGTGTCTTGAGAGGAAATGTTTTTGTAATTTCCTTGTTCTCGAGAACATCTTGGTGGGGAATTTTCAAGTCTTGATAAGTAGTCAGCCGCGAGATTCTCCGCTCCTTTTTAATCATGAATAATGACATCAAATTCTTGGAGAAGGAGAATCCACCAGAGCAATCTCGTCTTAGCATATTGCTTGGTAAGAAGATATTTTAAAGCTGAGTGGTCCGTATACACTATGGTCTTTGACAAGACCAAATAAGGCCGGAATTTCTCAAAAGCATACCCTACGGCTAATAATTCTTTCTCTGTCGTAGTGTAATGTGCTTGAGCATCCATCATGGTCTTACTAGCATAGTGTATAGGCTGAAAATGCTTGGTCTTACGTTGCCCCAAGACTGCGCCTACCGCGTAATCACTAGCATCGCACATAATTTTGAATGGTAGGTCCAAATCGAGGGCAACTAAAATCGGAGCTTCGGTTAAATTCTTCTTAAGTATATTAAATGATTAAACACATTCTTTCGAGAAGATGAAAGGGGTATCTTTTTCAAGAAGATGGGTCATCGGCTGGGCGATTTTAGAAAAATCTTGAATAAATCGACGATAGAACCCGACATGACCTAAAAAACTTCATATGCCTTTAACGGAAGTCGGATGAGGGAGTTTAGCTATAACATCAACTTTAGCTTTGTCGACCTTAATCCCGGACTTTGAAATCTTATGTCCTAGAACAATGCTATAACACCTCGTGTTTTAGGTCATTGTATGACATTATGTAATTCACAATTTATTTTTAGGGTTTTACGCGTTTACTC
>BQNB010006039.1:0-99300 GCA_026074375.1 Tanacetum coccineum | reverse complement strand
TCAAACGGATTGTCAACATCAAATGAGTCATGATTACGGATAGCAACTCAAAGAAATATCAAACGAATATCAAATAGATTAAGTAGCCAAACAAAAAAGAAAGAAGTGTCCTTACTAAAAGGACAGAATATCTATACCTTAACGAATAAGCAATCGGAGAGAAATGAACACAAAAGCAAGAGATCACAACACCTTCACCGAATCTACAAGAATCCATGATTACATATTATTATCTATCTTATTTCAAAACTTTATTACTTAATCTTATCATTTAAAACACTTAAGGTAACTAAATTAGAGTTTTCCAAATTTCTAAAATCTGCCAACATTTTAAGCAAGTTTCCCGATGTTAAAGACCCATTAAACGACCTCTAAAAATTCTACAAAAAAATCACAGAGGTTCCCACATGTGCCTAGTACACCCATGATCATTGGTTTAATTTATTTCCATGTTTAAGTATCCCTTTGACCCTTGTTACCCAAAACTGACTCGAAACTTGACCTGGCAGAACCTTTGAAACGTTGACGTGTAAAAACCTCACTTAGACAACTCAGAAAATTCTAAAAAAAAACATGGATGTAGCACTTATCATGAAGATTTACCAAATAAAATTTTAGAAGCTATCTCCTTACGATTTTCGAATTAAAAATCAAACACTACAACTGAATTTTTCGGATAGAAATTCCAGACTCGACACTTAATCTTTATAAAATCTAAAAATCGACCTTCCCGACCTCCAATTAACATGAGGCCGGATTTTCCAGAAACTAAACTCTTTGAATTTAACTTTAGGCTCAAGAATCAAGTTAAAACCAATTTTTATTATTAAGATATACCCCGTTGAACATGACCTAAAATTCTGCCCAGAATTATTAACCATGAAAACCCTAATTAACACCCATCAAAACCAACCCTAGGGTTTCTAATCTTGTAGTTTTTATTAATAACACATTTAATGATCATCTTAGGGTTTCAAAACATATAATTAAACCATTTTAATTAGATTAAACCCTAGAGAAAATGACAAGAACATAAACACATTATTTCTTACAATCTTTTAGGTTTTTATGAAAACTTTTACATATGTAATCATGATGACAACAAGAATGAAACAAAATCAAGAATTAGATATGAAATCAGGGAGGAGTACAAGATCAAACACTAAGAACCCAAGAATACCAAAACTTCAAGGATTTCCCAAAACACCTAAACCTTCTTCTTGCTCGAAGCTTCTATGGAGGAATACACAAAATTATGGAGAGAACATTTTTAGAGAATGATGGAGAATGATGGTAGAGGGGGCCGGTTATAAAGGGTAGAGAGGAGGGGGACAAATTTTTTTTATTATTTTAGGAGATTACCAAATATTTGCTTAAACCTTTTTACACTTCATTCCTAAAATAAGTTTAGCTTTAAAAATAAAAGATTTTCTTGTAAAATCACCCCTAAGGGCTGGTCTAAATGAAGGAGGAGGGAAAGAAAAATAATTTTTTTCCTATTTTAAAGATTACACAAAATACTTGCTAAAACCTTTTAATACTTATCCCTTAAAATAGGCCTTTTTTATAAAAAGAAAGTAAATATACAAAATAATCAAAATTACAAAATATATTATTTTTTATATGGGGCCGGCCATATATATGTACATATATAAGTTTTATATATTTTTTTAAAAACAAAATACCTTATGTTATAACTTTATAATTTCCCAAAATTATAACCTATGGTTTTATTTTCAAATACTTATAAATAAACTTTAGGTTATATTCAAAATTACCAATATGAAATGAAATTCAACTGAAATTCAAATTTAGTTAAACAAATCTTCCCCTCTAAAAAGAAAATTTCGTCCTCGAAATTTAAATCGAAATTGAAATAGGTAGATAAATTCAGGGTTATTCAAATTACCAAAGATGACACGATTGGTATGACAAATAATAGGGGCGCGATGAACAGCTAACCAATTCAATACTTAAAAGAAATAAAAATACGAAATCACGTCATTTCTAAAGGGAAGTAAATTAGCAAAACAAATCATAAATCATGCAAAAGGAAGCGGCATAGTTTCTGATATTCCGGGTCAAACTTTTCATAGGTGTGTATATCAATAAGGACTAAAATAAGTAGGCGTAGGAAGATGCTAAGGTTTAGCACAATGAAACGAAACCAACAGGATAGTTGCACAACGTATCAACAAGGACAAAAATAGCACGACCATTCAAAAGAGAGTTCCCAAAATGGTACCTGAAGAGTTAGCCACCTGATCCTTGGTCGAAGAACATACTTGGTCAACGAATGAAACAGCGAAGACAATTTAATGTTAAGATCAAAATATGAAAGGAAGCGATCATATCAAAAGGAAAACCTATGTCAACCCAAATCCTCACAGGATCATAACCTAGGTTTTACACAAAGGGCTCAACCTAGCACTCTAATACCATATAAGGTAGCACCTGCTACTTATCCACATCTCCGATCTAAAGACCCTGTGTCACGGTATGGTGTCATATCAGAACATATAAACGCAAGCAGAAGACTTTATTAATCAAAATACCAAGTCATAAAATAAAATTTGACTTACCAATATTTATAAACATTCTAATAAAGTCCAAATAAAGAAATCTTCAAAAGGAAATGGTTCTTAAATAAAAATCCAAAACACTAGAACAGCTAATGAAGGGTTGGTCTTCAGAAGCTTCCTAACACTCACCACACATAACTCGAACCAACCCAACTTCCCGCTTAGTACCACCCTGGCCGCAGGAAAAAGAAAAAAGCGGCTGAGAAATAACGCTACAGTGAAAAGATATAATAAAACAACTGGAAATAAACGAAGGTTTGAAACGAAACGTTATCTCGAGAATTCTAAACAAATGACATACGACAAGTAAATAATGCGGGGATCAAGAATTAAGGATAACAAATGAGTGCCCATGAGCTCGAAACAAAAGTCTAAAGTATGCCACAGAACATCCACACGCTTATACGACATAATCCAACATAACATCGTATATATTATTATCAAATAAAATGTAACATGGAAGGCTGCAGTCTCTAGATGTACCCTACAAAATGTGAAATTGGGTGTATTGCACACACACAACCCAATCACGCAGTACTAAACTAACAAATTACCTAAGGATGCAATACCATACGTCTCCCTACAAAAAAATCAAATACACGGCCAAGTTTCCACATTAGAGAACACAAAACAGTCAAGGGTAACGTCGTGGACACAGATCACAAAAATCTGCCAACGATAATGTCATGCCATTGGTCATTCAATGACATGCCATGGGTACCCCTCAATGACAAGATACAAATAGCTCCCTCTGCAAGATAAAGCAAAGATATAAGTTGAACACGTTTTGAATAATGCCAACAAATATGGAAACGAATCTAGTAGCATAATCCCAAACAAGAACCAAACAGATTTTCCCCCATCTACAAAAACGAATATCAAATCAAACGGAATTTCAACAATCAATGAAGCCATGAATACGGAAAGCAACTCAAAGAAATATCAAAACGAATATACAATAGATTAAGTAGCCCAAACACAAAAGAAAGAAGAGTCCTTACAAAAAGGACAGAATATCTATAACCTAAACGAATAAGCAATCGGAGAGAAATTAACACTAAAAGCAAGAGAACACAACACGTTCACAACCGAGATACTACAAAGAATCACATGATTACAATTATTATCTAACTTATTTCAAAACTTTTATTACTTAAGCTTATCATTTAAAAAAAAATAACCACTTAAGAGGTAACTAAATTAGAATTTCCCCAATTCTAAAATCTGCCCAACAGAAAGACATATTAAAGGCAAAAGTTTCCATCCTCCCGATTGTTAAAGACCCAATAACCGACCTCCTAAAAATTCTAAACAAAACAAAAAAATTCACAGAGGTTCCCACATTGCCCTAGTACACAAAAAAAAACACCCATGAACATTTGGTATTTAAATTAATTTCCATGTTTAAAGTATCCATTTGACCCTTGGTTAACCCCAAAACTACTGACTAACATCGAAACTAGAACCCTCTGGCAGAACCTTTGAAAAGTTGACGTGTAAAAACCTCACTTAGACAACTCAGAAAATTCTAAAAAAAACAACCCCATGGAAGTAGAGCACTTATCATGAAGATTTTTACCCCAAATAAAATTTTTAGGAAGAAAGCTAATCTCCTTAAAAGAAAAAGAAACGATTTTCGAAATAAAAATCAAACACTAACACTACCAACTGGAATTATTTTGTCGGATAAAATTCCAAGACTCACACTTAAACTTAAAAAATCTAAAAATCCATCTACCTTCCCATTTCCCCTCCCCAACTCGATCCCAACCGATCCATAACCATGAGGCCGGATTTTTCCAGAAACAATACAGACTCTTTGAATTAAACTTTAGCTCAAGACTCAAATAAAAAAAACCATTTTTAATTTATTATTAAAGATATACCCCGTTGAACATAGAACCTAAAATTCCTAATTCCAGCCCTGCCCAGAATTATTAATAACCATGAAAACCCTAATTTAAAAACACCCCATCAAAAAGAAAATACCCAACCGCCTAGGGTTTCCCTCAAACTTGTAGTTTTTAATAATAATATAATAACCACATTTAATGATCAACTTCATACATAAGGGATTCAAAAACAAATAAATAAATAACACATTTAATAAATTAAAGTTAATAAACCCAGAGAAATTGACCAGCAACATAAAAAAAAAAAAACCACATTATTTCTCTTACAATCTCATTCTTTAAACGGTTCATTAAAATTAAAATGAAAACTATTTTAACATAAGTAATCAAGAATGACTAGAAACTAGAATGAAAGCAAAATCCAGAAATAGATATGACCACCATTGAGGAGTCAACATCCAACACACAACGAACCCAAACCCAAAGGACGTAAACTCCATAAACTACTAAAAACAAAAAAAACACCAACCCATACCACGATAATACACCAAAACAAAAAACACAACCCCTACCACCCGCGCAACCCCTCAACCAAACAAACTAACAAACCTATCTACATACATGCACGCCCGCCGGCAAAGTACAATGGCTGAAAACACAAAATTTATGGAGAGAACATTATCAATAGAGAAATATGGAGAATGAAGTTAGAGGGGGGGGTGGGGTGGAGGGTGGAGAGGGTGGAGGGGGGCGGGGAAGATGAGGGGGGGGAAGTGGGAGGTAGAGTCTCTTCCGGTGTGATGGCATCATTACCGCTTGCTGCTTTCCTTTTTCCCCGCCTTTCGCGTTATTTGCCGTCCCCCCCCCCACCCCCGCGTTTACCCTCCCTTTTTGTTTCCTTTTTTTCCTTTGTCCGTTCGCGTGGTGTCCCCTTAACACCATTACGCTCTTTCTTGTCTTTCCTCCCCCTTCAAAGAAAAACCCAAAAAAACTTCTCAACACTCCCCCACAAATCAGACCCCCCCCAAAAAATAAAAATACCCCCAGAACACAACCACCACCCTCAACCTAAAACCCTCAAACCCACCCCCCACCCCCCGCGGAAAACAATTGACCCACCCCCCCCCCCACCTGCATTACACCTACCCCCATCCGTCGTCCTTTCCCTCGCCCCCCTACCAAAAACAAAAAAAAAGAAAAAACCATCAAAAACCCCAAACACTCCTCGCCCCCCCCCCCCACCCCCATCCCACCCCCCCCCCCCCACCCCCCCCCCACCAATTCACCCAACACCCCCCCCCCCATCACCCCCCCATAAACCCCATCCTACAACCCCAACCCCACCCACCGTCTGCTTACTCACGTCTGTCAGTGACCTCATCCTTGTCCACTCTTTGCCACTGGCTACCTTGTTTTCCCTTTCCACTTCACCTCGTAGAAACACCCAACCCCACCCCTCTCTCGTTTCATAACCCTTCACTCCCGGCCTTTCTACCTCGTCAACGTTGTATCCGCGACTCGGGCTTTCTCCCTCTCGACTATTGCTGTGACGCCCTCCGAGCTCTGTCCATATTACCTTCTCGTTGTGATTAGGCCACCTCTCCTTTCTCTCTATGCTTCCCACTTCTTCCAAAAAAACAACACCAATAGCCCAGTCCAACCCCCCAACACCACCTACCCCCAAACAAATTTAATATTAAAGGTGCCGACCACATATCTTACCTATAATAAGTTTAGAGTATATATATTTTTAAAACAAAATACCTTATGTTATAACTAGTTATCCATTTCACAAAATATAAAGGAAAACTAAAGAATGAACCACACCTATACCTACAACGCCATACTGTTTTATATTTTCAAAACTTTATAAAAAACCTTTAGGTTATATTTAAAATTACCAATATGAAATGAAATTTAAATTTTGGGTTTTACAGTGGGTATATAAAGTTCGATAGGTGGACATCTTATAATTGAGTGCCATATTGGCAAGAAGCATTACTTATATAACAAAAGGTTTTTTTTAACCCTATATTTATATTTGTACTAATACTACATACATATAAGTTTTACAAAAGAAAATCCACACACAATGATGTGTATGTTAACTTATGAATGCAAATTAGAGAAAAAACTCAATAAAAAAATAATACCATATATTATCATGACATATCATTGTCTGATTTTTTTTGTGAAATTTATGTCATTTTTCTTGTATTTGTGGTAAAGACATGTGTAGAATCTAAGTAATCTTTAAACACACAAAGAACTATAAAGAATTCTAGAGAGAGAAAGAGAGTGGGAGGTTGCGTTTAGTGAGAGAAAGTGAAAGAGAAAACCATGTATTACTATGTGTGAAAATGTAACAACCAACACCCTTTCCATAGCATGAAAAAGGTTTAAATACTACATATGGCTAGTTGGGTAAGGCCTTGTCCATGGGCTTTCCATGGGCTTTTCCTTAACTAGCCAATCTAGTTTCCAAATATTACTATACGAGCTATCTAATAATATTTATTAAAGTGACCGATACTTTCGTATTCCTAACAATCTCCCCCTAAGGGATGTCACTCCATTTTACAAAAACTTAAATCTAGCATACTATGCTTTGTCTTCAGTCTTGTGCTCGCAGATTTGTTTTCTTGACTTCATCTTGTAAATATGGCATAGTTATAACACCCCGTGTTTTAGAGTCATTGACGTCGTCAATAAATTCACTAAGTATTTTTAATATTGTACACGTTTGCTTTAAATCGTAAACGTTAAGTTAAATTCCGTATGCTAAAAATTATCGTTCAATGTAAACGGGCATCAAACAATTAAATGTTTACATCAAGCAAGTGTTAAGTAATTATTTTGATAATAATTATTAACTTTGTTCATTGTATTTTTATTGGTTGCGTAAATTGATTTCGTTTCGCGATAAAATACGTTTAGGCATACCTGGAACCACCAAAACTTTTCTACGCTTCAACAAATACCCACTTTTATACCCAATACATAAAAATTACAAAAATATATCATATTTATCTCTATAGGGCCTGATTTGTAGCAAAGGATACAAGAAAATATCATAAGAAAACATCCCTCCTAGTTTTCATGGGATAACCTCAACTATTAGGGAACATCTATCCAATTTCTTCAAACCTTGACCAAAGACCAAGACCAAGGACTCCTTAAGACCCTCATGGTGTCTCCTTGACTAATCTTACATCTACAAGACTTATACATTGCAAGTATTAACACACATATCCATTTCCTTAAGGTAAAAATCAAATAATCACTCCCTTTTTACCCTTACATACCCACGACTCAAACCCACCCCTTTAAATAATCCATACAAAATTTTCTACCACATTTATATACATACCTACATCATATCTAAGATACCTCAAGGTGTTTTGAAGTATTGGTTAACCATTTACAAGTATTGAAGCAAAGAAAGAAAGATTATGTTTTTTAAACTAATCTAGGGTTTTCATTCTTGCTATCTTGGGTTTAAAGACTAAACAAGGATTTAGCACATATTTCTCATCATCATCATTCATCATAAGGTTATCTTAAAGCCTTTATCTTTTTATTTCATGAGTTTTTATTCATATGTTAGTTCTTTATAGCAAAATCACCATTAGGATGCTTTTAATCATGTGAAATAAATTTTTACATGTAATCATAGATTTGTACACTTTTACATATGATATGTTGTTGGTAATATCATGTTAAAATGGACATAGAAGTGTTGTACCATGTTGGTTTAAGCATAAAAATGGATATATACAAATTAGGGTTTTAAAAGTTCACTTAATAAGTTTCAAGTAAAAGTATGGTAAATGACTTGATAATCTTGTTCATGGACTTTTGTTTATGTTATATGAATACTAAAATAAGGTTATAATAGAAGTATAACTCTTGTACACACTTGGTTAATGTATAAAAAGTTCAAGTGTAAACTTGTAATTAAAAGTTACTTATGGAGAGTTTATGTTTTCATGTGATGTAATGGCTTGTTAATATTGATATCATGGACTCATGTGGACAAACAATGGACTAATGGACTTTAATATATGTAAGACATATGACATATGTAGTTATAAAAGGCTTGTGGTAATTATTAAGTTGAAAAGTATAGAAAGTAAGTTATAAAAACAAAGTTATACAAATAAACTCAAAAAGACATTTAGGGGCTGTTTTGGTTCATGTCCTATGACAGCCATATTATGAACTATAAAGATAGTACACCTCATGACGATTCCAAAAAGATAAGAAACTCGAAAAACGGATTAATAACGAAAAAGATACGCTAATTACGAGTTATACGTTAATTAAACGGGTTTATAAAATAACTTTTATAAAAATTATACAAAACAGAAAGTTTGATGTTTTTAATAGATTATACACATTTCTAGGATTCCAAAATGATAAGAATCATAATTTTTCGATTAAAAACGAAGAAGTTATGAATTACGCAAGTTTATATACTTAAAATGTATAAAAATATTTTTATAAAACTATTTTTATAAAAAGTTACTGTTCATGACAGAAACATTAATTTTTGTAAACTTCATAAATAAATAGAAATTTCAATTACGAGAACGTGCTCGAAAGAATTACTAAAAACGGAGCTAAAACGAATAAAATACGACGTTTACGATAATTCGAGTTTATAAAAGTAATTTTATAAACTATGAACAGTAAAAGTTACTATTCATCAGCAGACCCAACTTTATAAAATATGATATATCTTTCAATAACAAAGACATACTCGAAGGAATCGCTAAAATCGGGATTAAAACGGATAAGTTATTACATTTACGAGTTTACGCTAATTAAAACACAAAAATAGGTTTATAGCTGTTATGAACAGTAAAAACACTATTCACCACAGAATGTTGAAAATTTAAAAACGTAATATTTTGATCACTCGTCTTAATACGAAAGCGTGTACATAAGAAACGCGAGAAACGGGTTTAAAACGGGAAAGTTATGCTAGTTTTACTAAAACGATAATTATAAACGTTTTCACTTTATAACAACGATTTCTAAATTACAAATAGACGGTGATGAAGCTATATAGAATTATATGTGGTTATCAAAGTACTATATTACTAGGGAGTTTCATAATGAGGCCTCTTCGGGGTGGCGTATCGACGAGTTGTTGGATTTACGATTTAAAGTGTCCTAGCTCCTCATACGTCACTACATGACCTCTTAAATTATGATAGCCCGAACGATAGTATGATGTAACTAACATAGACTTGTATATGATGTTAGTTAATCAAAGCGATTAGTGCTTATACGACCTATGTTAATTTAGGTTGCATTCGATCATTTACGTGACGCGCTATCTGTGATATTTGGATTATCAGTAACTCAAGGTGAGTTCATAGCCCCACATTTTACATGGTTTTGTTTTATAAGTTTTGGGGTGGAAAACATGCATTGTTTTATAACTGGACACAAGTGGATACTTTTATATTATGATTACGTGTTGCCTAAGTAGCGATAACCCAATCTGAGCCCATTATCATGAACTGTCAATTACTGGACTGTGAGCGCGAGTGTTATGAATAGATCTATTGGGTTTGACAACCCCGTTCGGGTGATTAGCTATCACTAGGCAAACGAACGTATACCATGTCGGATTAGGGATGTTGCGGGTTAGAACATCAATACGGGCAATGTGGGCAATTATATATTGCCATATATTTATGTCGAGCTTCAGTGTCATGAGCTTAGAGCAACGTAATTACATTTATATGATTTCTGCATCTGTTGCATTATCATACACTTGGGAAATCTTGTGGTCCAACTTTATACGATTTATCAAACCTATGAATTCACCAACATTATTGTTGACGTTTTAAAGCAATGTTTTTCAGGAGGTCAGTAAGCACAAGGTGCAAGCGATACATTGGTGATTTTGTATTTTGGGATGACATGCTTAAAGATATGGTCGCATTATATTTTGGGAATCATGTATTATGAACTAGTATCTTTGTAATATGGACAATGAAGAAGTTAAGCTTCAGGCTTTTTGTAACAAATGTTTGTTAAATCCAATGTATCAGTTTTAAACGACTTTTAATGGTCGTTCTATATATATCTTGTGTTATTGATCTAAGATGTGACATGCCCCGGACCCTTATTCCGCTGCGAGCCATTTTGGGGGTGTTACAGTTTTGTTGTTAAATACACTTAGTATACTAGCTTGAAGTAAAGATGATGCTTAAAATAAGTGTTATATGTTCGGTATCAAGTTCAGTAAGTTTTACACCTTTCCGCTAAGTCACTAAATAATTTTGTACAGAAAAATGGCGAATCTGAGTGTCAGATGCCAACCCCCTGATCTCCCTGAGAGGCCCCCTTATCAATCAGGGGGCCACCTGTCTGATTTGGCAAACTTTCAAAAACTTTGAAAATTCATATAAAATCAAGTGTAAGTCTGTAGAAGTCGCGCCACCCGTCATTTTAAAGATAATTGAATCTACATTCATATAAGAATACTTCCAAGTATTGAAAATAAACCTAAGTCGGTCAAAAAAAATATAATACTACTTATTATCCAAAACGTTGAGTTTCATTTTAACGTAGAACTTGTATTATATCTTTTGCTTTCGAGTTGGACATTTCTAGTCGGTATATCTCTGAAAAATGGTGTAATTAACTTTTCAAAAATATTAAACTTAGTTAGTTTTTGAAATGGGGAGGAAACTAATTTGTTTTCAAACAAAATCGAGCTAAGTATACATTGTTGTATCTAATACACAAAACGACGACAAGTACTTTTATGTGTTATGCTAAATGATTATGTGCTTCCTTGTGTCTTATTTTTGTTAATATATATTATTAAGTGATCATTGTTATTTGTAATTGAGCTACTTATATATCTAAACACATGTGCCATGTACATTATTTGTTTGTAACTAGTTTTCTGGATTATGCCTAAATAGAACTTATGCTAGATTTTTTGCATTAACATTGCAAAATTGTTCTTGCATTGCATATAGGAAAAGTTCACTTTGCTTGAAAATATAACATCAACATCATGTAAATGTTATTAAATATAATAACTCACTTAGGATTGAGAGCTACGTAAGCTTGTCAAATCTATTGAAAAAGATCGTCTTGCAAGATTATCGTGTTATTAGTTCTAGTGGTAAAATGTGTCACCATAAAATATTAAACACCTTCATTTAATCAAAGAATTAAACAAGATCTCGAAATCATGTCATAATACTACCTTGCTTTAACATGGGTTAAACAAGATAAAAGATCAATTTTATACATTAGCATTTAAGTAAAAGAAAAAGTATTTTTGATCTTAACTAGCACTTTCAGTGGATCATAACTCACACTTGTGTTACTAATGCCATATTGAGTCTACTTGTTTAATGGTCATGTTCTAAATATTTGACTAATTTGTTTAATACATGCATAAAATACACAAGGAATTAGGATTGACGACTTGGATGTTTCGTCCAAAATATTCAAGCAATTTACATTGCAATGCATTTGGTAAATGTGTCCTTTTCGAAAAACCAAACATGAGCAAACAAACAACATATGTAAACTTAGCTCATACAACTCAAAAGCACAATTCAAAGCTCAAATTAACATTTAGCTAAATTCTAAAATAAGAATAATAATCGTATTCATCCACCTAGGTGTGACAACCGTCAAGCTCAGGTTATCAACCATTAAAGTTTTATAAGCATCTTTACTTGTCTTAAATTATTTTGTGCTTGTCGGGTCATTTTGGCTTGGATTGTCTTTCTATTTAACCTCGATTACGAGCGTGTCTTCGATCAATGATTCATATTTTTTTAGGTTATTATTTAACCTCGTACTTTTATTATATATTTTTATTTTGGCGTAAATTAATTTTTACGGATAACCAGATAGGTTATTTCTCAAACGTCGTAAAACGTACATTTAATATTAACCCGACTCTAGACTACGTTTAGTCTAAATGTTTTTTGTACTTTGATCATCCTACATATATTTTTATGAGTAATGCTACAATCACAAAACATTTACAAACAAATATCCACACAATGACGTGTCTTTTAACTTGTGGTATTCTCTTTCTTACTTTTAAGTTCGCTCTCTTACAAATATTCAATCATAAACATGCTATGTCATTGTGTGGATATATTTTTGTAAAACGTTTATGGATCTAGTATTTCTCTATTTTTATGTCGTACTTTTATTTTTCATGTTTATGTAAACTTTGCACTTTCTGCGTTTTTAGCTCAAGTATGCACCACCTTTACACAAGTAGTCTTTTATATATACACTTGACATTCTCATAAAATTATATAAAATATCTATATATAAAAATAAATATTATTATATATAATATATATAAAATTTATATATAAAATATATATACCGATAACATGTCTAAATTGATACCACTTTTATACCGAGATTCTCATAGTGGCATAACAATATAGCCACACGAGCGCCTAACCTTATCACACAGTTCTGAGAGGTGTCAAAAACGAGGGCAGGGCGGGAGCGGGGCACGGCAAACGGGCAAAACGTGGCACGGTGCAAAACCGGGCCACAGGTATGGGGGGGCTCAACCGGGCACTGAGCTAGTGAGACTGGCACGTGTGCAAATGATATTACAGGCACTGTGCTTAAAAAAACGGGCAGCGGATAAGAAATATTAGTTGCCACTCAAACGGGCCATTGGGCTAACAAGCAAAACGGCAAATTACGTTTTTCGTTCCGATTAAGTAGGTATTAAATAACCACAACTGCTTATACGTATGTTGTTTTTCACGATATTATGTCATATTTTTATAGCACTATCTGTAACCATCTTTCTTTTAAACAGTAAAATTTGAGTTTCCTTTTTTACTATTTTGCGTGGCCGTATTATTTATTTTACATGATATTTCGTCCGGTTTATTTTACGTTTTCAGTATTATTTTTTTTTGTTACGTTTTCGTTTCGTTATTATTACACTATCGTGCCATATTTTTTACAGTAGAGTTCGTTTTTTAGCGATTTCAGCCCGTTTTTGTACTGTGATTATACGTTTTTCGTTCGTTTAATTTATTTACGTTTACGTTCTGTTTATTTAAACTAGTTTTCGTCCGGTGTTCTCTTTTTTTATTTCCTGTTTTTTTTATGTCGTCATAGAAAAAAATAAACCCGGCACAAAACTAAAAAAAAAATAAAAACTGCAACTCCTTCGCATCAATTAATGGGTCACGCATACAACGTCGCGACGACGAATCATGGCTTTTAAACATAATTTAAGAGTCCAAATATCTACATCAAATATAAATTAAAAAAAAACCCAAATAGCCAAAACAATAAATCGTTAAACCCGAAGGACCAAAAATACTTTTGATAGAGATTTTGTTCCGATCTTCTACACATGAAAGAAGAAAGAATTCCCCTGTAAACAAGAAAGAAGAAATGAGTTCTTAAATCTATAAGCATGTCAACCAAGAATGGCAAAGAACACTCGTAGGTAATAGCTTTTGAGGACCATGGACTGAGAACTACACAAAGATTTGTCATGTTTAGTGGGAAAGCTATCCTAAACGTTATGGTCCTTGTGCAAATATGACCACAAAAATTCATTTTAAAGGCCTAAATCACGACTTGAAGGATACTCAATCATTAAAAATGGCCACTAAATAAAAAATGAATCTGTTCTAGATTAAATCTGCAGATCTGCAACACCTTTATTATCTTTCGTTTATATTTAGAAATACTACAAGAAAACCAATTGGCTAAAGAAGTTAGTACTTTTCACATATCACTACCAGACACCGAGTTGAAAGTATATATTAAGGAACCTTGAGAAAACATTGACATCTGTTGAACAAAACAAACCTAAGTGTAATTACTTCCATAACGTCCTTAACTATACTAACATAAAAAACGTACCTTGAAGCGTTGATTTATGGTTATCTGTAACATTGAACGATGACGTGGACAAGTAAAATACAACCATGCAACAAGATTGCAAGAAGCAGGTGGTGTTTGGATTTCTGTAACATGATGTGTTCTACAAATAGACTAAACATAAGAAAACATGAACAAAATCTGCATAAGTAAAAATATTTCATTCAACTAAGACCGTCTTCGATCTCAGCCATGCTTATAAACTCATTAAAAGATACCGAAGAAGCTACTAATAGATTGGAAGAAACTAGCGTCAGTTATATAGCTTCAAATTTCTTTCCCGATAGCTCTTCTCCATTATCGTCTTCTCAATCTAGAAACATGTTGAAAGAATTTTACACTGAAATCATATCAAATAGAAATTAATATAAATTTACACAATAACTAAAAGTGTATAAAAAGAGAAAAAAGAGTCGAGCTGAAAACAATTTACCTATACTATGACTTCAGAATGCTAGAAACCAATCCAGACGTGAAGCATAACAACTATTATCCCGGTTCAGCAACTTGATGAGCGAGAAAAATGAGCTCTTCGAGAATTTGAACCCAATGAACCGACACCCCAAGATACTAAATTCAATTGAATTCTGAAGCTACTGAGTATGTAATTGAGAACACTTAATAAAGTCGTAAGCCATAAATCAATCGGGATACCTTGCTTGATTATCGCAGTCCAAAATATTGTATAAATACATTTCAATGTTTGAGTTTTTCTAGGTGAAGAGCTTCGGAGCTCCTCTAACTACACAATTTAATTCGGATTAAACATCTAGTCCCCTTGAAGTTTCATCGCTCTTCGAAAACGACTACGGAAAAGAGACTTAAAATCATGCAAACACCTCGAACGTCCAGTTCAAGTTGATTTCACCTTCTTGGATTAGCATTTCAATATCGCCTATCGCACCTAAAGAATTCAGAGAATGTATTCTCATAATGTAACTTCTCATAATCCCCCATTGATAAACACTACTAAGAATCAACTAATATCATCCACTGTCTCATGAAAGACGGAATACTTTGATGTGTGTCATTTCAGTTTGGAAAAACAGTAAATAATGAGCAACAATCTTCTTCCCGATCCTATGACCGTGTGATCCATAATAAACCGCAAAACACAAGACTTTACAATAATCATGATCCAATATGCATGATCAAACTTCTTTGTTCATATCTTTTCCATGTCCTTATTCACGGAGTATAAGAATTCGTAATAGCTTCATATAGTAGACTGAATTATTGTAAACTTTGTAAAATAATGTTTGAAGTCGAGATAAAGAGTTGCCCGAAAAAAAATGTTGGTGATCTCATAGAAAGGATTACAGAAAACTGGCGTACATGTTCCCTAATTCTTGTCTACCATGACATCTTGAAGTTGGACAAACAAGTATAATTATCATCAACTAGATCCAAACGAGCATATGCATTTTGATAAACTAATGCACAATCAAGCATCATATACGTTGAATTCCATCTCGTTACAACGTCTTGACATACAAGCCTCCCACATTGCAAATGTAGTTGTGCTATACATTCGGCAAAACTAGTCTTTCGTGCATTACTTCCTCTTACATACTTCACCGACTCTCTAACCTTCCCAATAGATCCTTCAATTACCTTTTAACACGCCGCTTTACTATAAAGATTTAATACATGGCGCTCCACAACCGCTAGCATGCATACGTTATACCATCACAGAACTAACAACAATAATTCAAACTTAAAATTACTCTCTGTAAAGTTTCAACTCGCTCTGTTAACATATATTATTTGTCGATATCTAGTGTGAATCGTAACGCAAAAAAACTTTGTTTTCAATCCCCCATTCTGATAAAAAATTTACCAATACAGATGCTAACATTTTACCTGAATGAGGAGGCGGCACAATGCGAAAGTTTAACACTTTCTTCCTTAATACCCAAGTTTCATCAACATAGTGAGCCGTTAAAGCCATGTATCCATCATTTGTTATAGAACTCCATAAGCAGGCCGTGAGAAAGAGATTCCCACCTCCTACTCATACGCTTTTTCTAGCATCGCCTTACGTTTAGGCCTTTCTCTCTTCGTATATATCACTATCACATCTTTCTTTGCTAGAATTTTCTACAAAAGGAGCCGCATCACGATCAAAAATTTGTGCAATTGTCTTGTTGCCTCATGCTCAACATATTTAAAGGGATAGTTGTGCTTAATAATAGCAATTGCCATTTTCTCCCGATACATATCTTGATCTAAAGGGGCACGTTTCTGTGGTGGTCCGCCTTCTTCAAAGTTGAAACACTTAAGCATGTGTCGCTTCAAATTTCTAGTTCCAGAACTCGGTTTGGCACAATACACACCTTGCCACAGTTATGACAAGTTGCCTTTCTATCAGCAGGGGTTGCTCCTTCAATCTTCTCAAAACAACTCCACACCAAGGAACGATCTTTCATTGAAGTTGAGCATAAAGATCGTCCAACTTCGGGAGGGGGAGGGGGGGGGGGGGGGGGGCGTTAATCCCTATGGGTCCGAGAAGGCGGGGATGTAGTTGCCCCTCGTACATTCTATTGAAATTTGTGCTAGAAGACAAAAAAACAAAGACTCATCAAAAGGGGGGGAATATAATCTTTAATCATTATTGGAGGTCATTATAAACACAAAACTATCATAGAACAAAAAGTAACAAGCCTAACACGCTATAAATTTTAGTAATCAAAAAATAACGATTTAAAAAAACCCGCTAATTGAGGTAAAAAAACACGTCCCAAACACCTCATTATTGAATTGCAAAAACAGTCTCAAAAACCCCTTAATTCAGTCCCAAATACCCCTTTGATTTGTCTTTTAAAAACCCTAAATTGAATGCTATAATTATCGATATAAAATAAAATAAAAACAATTTGATAATATCATATTTCAATAAATCTGCTAGGGCATAAATTAAATATGTAAATTAGACTAAATTTAGTGCAAATTATTAAATATATCTATCAATTAATTAGATTAATAAAACCCTAAATTGACTTTTGGCAAAATAATAAAGCGACACAAACACATTAATTAAATAATTATGCATAGAAAAAATAGTATGCTACCGTTTTGTAGCTGTAGGATTTGTTAGATAGATATATTTGAAACTTGAAACACTTGAAACACCACTATATAAATAAAAAATAAATTCACATTTCCTTCTGTTGTAGAAGAAAGAAAGAAAAAGAACGGGACAAAATAATGGTCGGGGCAAAATTCGCCCATTTCTACATTGATCCCGCCCATTTAGCCCATTATATATACACTTGACATTATAAAATAATAATAATAATAGTAATATATATATATATATATACCGATACATGTCTAAATTGATAACACGTTACCGACTAATGTGGCATAACAATAATCCACCTAGTGCCTAACTTATCACGTGTCCTAACCTTACATTCCTACAAAGCCACTATGATCATTTTCATTACTACAAATTAAACAAGACCTGATCTAGCAACACTCATATATATGGAAGAAAAAAAATGGTTATAAAAAGTGTAAAAGAATAAATAAATGGTGATTGTGTATAAACTAAATCACTAGCTGCGAGAATTGTCAAAACTCAAGTCGCGTTTAGTAAGGTCTACATTTGAGAGTTGCCTTAGTGATCATTGTTGTATATTTTTTGTGCCCGCTTTTTGTACATACGCTATTTCTCGTTAAGGTGAGTTCACAGCCCCCTCTTTTTAAATGTATTATATGTTTTTGGGTGGAATGCATGAGCTATATTTTATGAAATATTTTACCACTATTATATGAACTTCTTTGTACTATCTTGCCAAAGTGACAAATTATGCTAGTAAATTTACGGTCCCTCTTTTTAAACATTTTATATGTTTTTGGGATGATTTGCATGAATATCAATGATTATGAAATATTTGAGCGATGGCAGACGTGATCTTTGTAACGATCATTAGACTTTATTGAACTATTTTTGACTATTCAGTTGTTTGTACATTATTACGCAACTAGAACTAGTTTGGATATATTTTAGAAACTTGGTCTATTTGGAATCATTTTTAAGCAACTTGATCTATATGACATATTGATCAACCTGGACTATTAGACATTTCATTGAATACATATTATTGACTAATTTTAACAATTTTTGAACTTGATAAATTGCGTTTTTTAAGTTTTTCACAGCCCGAAATCGTTTTCCTATTTTTATACCGTCGTTTTAGGCGGTCTAGAACGATCATGGTGATTACTATTTTTATGCTATATTTGAACTATTAGACCTTAACTGCGAAATGAATTGATGATGTTACGTGATTATTCACGAATCTTTTTTTAACCAGCTTTCAGTATGGTTGGTAAAAATTATCTGTTGTATCACTCGATTTATAAATCTATCGATTTGCCATGTTTAATGACTTGTTGCGTATTATTTTTGAAATACGTATGAACTTTACCAAAAAGAGATGACTTCACGGTATATAATCTTATGATATAACCGTTGTGTAATTTGCCAAACTGTTTGTCGACTTCGCAACTTAATTATTAAAATTATGCTGAAACTTGGTTCATATTGGACTTTTTCGCCTGTATAATTAATTTCTAATAATGACGTAATGATTTTTATTAAAATGCGACTTCGCGAACTCTATATGGTATACGTTAAGGTCAAAGAAATTTTGTTAGGACGTGTTGGTATAGAACCTTCATATCCCTATTGGGTTGTACCGTTCGATACCCCCCTCACATTTTATAAGTCCGCCATCTGGGTTACCGTTCATGGCCAAGTCTATACGACCGTGTTCGTTGCGCAACCTAACTACTGATTCAGGAGTGTAAATATTAAGGATAACGCTTTAGTGGACGGTTCAAAACCTCGACTCGTTTCCTATTTATGAAACGCATAGAATTTATATAGAGGAAGGCTTTTGAGGTACGGAACTCTATTATTGCACTGACTAACGACACAACCAAGTGACTGAATTGACACCCGTAAATTTCCGACGAAAGAATTTTAGAGCCGTATTCCGTTATTATAAATTTGTGAAGTTTAAAGTTTCTTTTAACTTTTTACGTTTAACACGCGGGAAGTCTGATTGAAGCTTAAAACTAACCACATCTTATAATATATAATGTATATACTAAAATATATATAAACAGATAAATTAAAAACAACAATGAAACCGAGAGTAAATATAGAATATCCCCACCGGGTCGTTTTATCCCTAGCGAGGCTGTGCTTGAGAAACGATAGCAGTTCGTGGACCAAGATGGAAGTATGCATGAGAATAAATGATATTGGGAGAGATAGAACGCAAAATATCAACAAACGCCCGCAAAACCGCATTACCCCCACCAAAAACCTAACCATAGAAAGCAAAAATAACTAAATCCTACAACGCGCACGAAAAACGAGGGTCAAAACTTAATTTTTGAGCAAATTAAAACCTAAAACAAATTTAAATAGCTAAAAATAGATGTCTAAGAATGACAAATAACGACGTTTCAAAAATACTATGACTGAAAAACGAGTCGTTTGACCCAAAAACAGAGTACCAAGAACAAGAACCGTGCCGAGACCCGTTCCGTTTTAAAATCAAAAGTTTAGCAAAATTAACCTAGCAGAAAAGTTTTTCTATTTTCTACGTGTAAAATATGACTAAAGAAAAATTCTAAACAAAGAAAAATATTTTTTAGAGTAATTTTTTGTATTTTTTATGAATTTTTTAAACTTGTAAATAAATTAATATTAAAAAAAAAATACTACACTAATTTTAAAAAATTCTGAGAAAATTACCTAAAAAACTATGAACCCTAAAACTAAACCTAAGGAAAATAATAAGAAAAACCCGAGATTGAGCTTATGAATAAGGCACAAAAAAAGCTTGGAAAGAGCTTATAGCTAAATGGGCAAAAAACGTCCTTATATACCAAAGTGCCCAAGAGGTCAAACAGAAAAGACCCAGAGGCACAGCGTAGAGAGGTTAATGTAATACAATGAGGTGTATTGATGGTGTGAGACCCGGGAGTTTACGAGTCATTGCTCACCCGGGGTATTATCCTCAAATCTCCTCGTTTTATTTTTAGAAACAAACTTTATTACATAACCAAACCTTGTTGAATGCACATTGAGCTTATACAAAATATTAAAACTACGACTATTTTGAGAAAAGGCTTAAAAAATAAAGCTGAATAAAAAAAAAACAGGCTTTATTGTTGTAGCAGTTTGCTCCAAAGTTGAGCTAAGGCAAAAATTTGCTTTTAATGGAGATATGGACATATCTTCAAACCATCACAATTTAACGGTGTGCAAAAGAAGAGAGATTCGCATAATCAGTGCAAACACATGCACGAAGTACACACAAATAAGCAGAGTCAGGACTAGCAAATCAACCACTATAAGGCCGCCAAAGCGCGTCTAGAAAGAACTGGCGAGCTATTTACTGAACACTAGACTAAATGAAACAGTCAAGTTCCCTTAATTTTTTTTGATCTTTTTTTTATTATAGTATTATGAGCTGGTAAATATAAAACTAACCTAGGAGGCCAAGCTAGAGGTCTACAACCTAGAGGGACTTATAAGAAGTAGGCTTATTGGCTTTGTCTTAGAAAAAGCCAAAAAGCTTGAGCTAAGGTATCCTCTAATAAGACTAGAACATGGCTTAAAAGATGGTGGTTTTAAACACCAGGGCAGTTCAACAAAGGATTTTGTGAAAAAGTTTAGCTTACAAAAAAATAAGCTCCCAATAACTCAAAAAACAAAACTTAGTTTAAAACAGATGAAAAAATACAAGGAAAGAAACCTGTTTGCAACAAATTTTTAGAACCGAAAACACCTGATTTACCTTCTGATTTTTACATAATGAAATAGGGACAAAAGAACCTTTTGAGCCCTTTTGAAAACTAAGAAAATTTATGTACAGTTTATAATGGATTGCAAATGACACCAATTAGACTTAACTACAAGTTTTTGACACTCAAAAAGGAAACACTTTGAAACTATAACTCAGGTTTTAAAAGGTTTAAACAAATAAGCTCATGAAACCTTTTTAAAATTCAACAATTAAGTAACCCAATGAGTAGAAGACGCAAGAATAAACTACGAGAGATTAGGAATTGGAAATTTGGAAACAACAGACTCAAATCTAGCTATAATACTACTATCAACAGTTGGCCACATGACCACACCCATGACTATAGCCATATATGACTCCATTTATGGGCTTAACCCAAACACCCCCCTTAATATTTCTAAAAACGGTTATAGCACTATATAAGACTAATTAAGCACTAAATTTTAAAGACAAAGTAATGAACAAGCTATATTTAACATTAAAAAGCGGTAAAAAGAAAAGCAATAAGCATTTCTATAATAAGCTAATACCAAAAAGTTGAAAAATAAGCTATCTAGGCAGTATATATACTTAAGACTCGAACAATGGTCATAAAATCATTAAGTAAACATAAATATGAGACATAAAACAAGTAAGAAAAAGCAGAAATAACAGCTAAGAAAAAGCACCTAATGTAAGCTGTTGCTACAGTACCATGAAGCTGAAAAATTTAAAAAGAGAGCCATAACCTCAATCCTTGCTCAAAACAGGAGTAAATTCAACCCTAATAACTCTGATCCTACCCAATGTGACTAAAAATACGCTATACAAACCCACCAATGATCCATCCAAGTCCTGCCATGCATCCATAGCTTAATCAAACATAACTCTTTTTTTTTTCTTTTGAATTTCCTTAAATTTTTGTATCAAATTTTAAAAACAGGGTTATAAATGTGCTTAAATTAACGAACCTTATATGATTTTAAAAGACACACAGTTGATGATAAAAACTTAGAACTCAATGGAAGGCAAACTGAATTTTCATTAAAAAAAAGTACAAGTACATAAATAAACTACAGTTAAAAAACTAAACTGTGAGCTACTCAAAAAAAACTACTTCCTATGCCCACAAAGATGGCTTACCAGCATTTATAGAAATGAAGTCTAGGGTTTTGGATATGCCTGCTTCTCTTCTTGTCTTCACGTGGTGTGCTTCTTTGTAAATACATAGCACATCTCTTTGTGCTGTTTTGGTTGTGTAAAACACACAGTCCTAATCCTGGCCCTTGGATTTTCTTGTTGCGCCCACTATTCAAATTGATCTCAACCTAGATCTAATGAGAGGTATTTGGATTTACGCCACCGAGTGGGACAAGGACCATGAGGTGGGGTGTTGGGTTTGTTATGTGATGGGTTTGGAGTTTGTGCTGGTTAGGAGTTCCAACGCAGGTAGAAAGTGACAGGAGTGAGAGTGAGAAGTTTGAGGTGCGGGAAAGGTTTGAAAAGATACCTGTTTCAAAAACGTGGAAATAGGTGTAGTGATTGGCAAGAAAAGCCCCTCAAGAGTTTATATATGTTATTGGTTTGGGGATTTCCATGGTTTAAGCCCTCATAGTTAAGAGGGACTTTCATCACACTCCTTTGGTGGTTAAAGTTTTAACTTTAGCAGATTAACCCTTGTGGTATTTTCTATTGGTTAAATGGCAGTTTATGGTCCTCACAGGCTTGTTACATTATTTCCTTTCATAAAAATAAGTTGGACTTGGCAAATTGTGGCCCCTAAACATGATTTCTTCACTTATGGCATGCGGGTTTGACATTGGATATTGGTCGGGTTAGAACTTTTTGTTGACATTTCACACACTGTGCTTTTGCGTCTTATGAGACTTTTGTGTCTTTACCTACACTTTTCCATATTCGTAGGCGGTTTTATGGGCTGCAATGCCATCCTGAGGTATAATATTTTTTATTTTGGTTTTTGTTTGGAAATTTAGCTTATGGCGTCACATGATTAACGAGGCTTTGCTTTCATTATTAGGCTTTTCTAAAAGTTTTTCAATCTAAACACGTTTTCTGTTCCTCAAATCTTCTTACTTCTTATAAAGTTTTTATATGAAGACTCCTACTTTTATGCAACTAAAAAAATAAAATAAAGTGATCATTTGTTTTACTAAAAGTTTTTTAGTTAATATGACAATAGGGCAATAGTTTCTTATTAGTTTTATCACGAATAAGCACTTTGAGATTAAGAGCTTCCTACCTACTTATTCACAAATAAGCACTTTGTGAACAATTTGGAGTATGGTATATGTTGTTTAGATATCGTGTCTTTTTTGGGCAATAGGGTTTACTTTGTGTTTGTTACGTCATAGGTGATGACGTATAGTCCAACCTCGGGTCATGAACCCGACCCGCGAATAGTACTTATACCCAGGCCTATGATGAATGGGCCACAGCGACATCAATACGGGATTCCAAGGCCCAAATGGTACTGCCTATGGGGAAGCCCATGACGTATGGGCTATCGCGATAAGGATTCAGGCCCATGAGGCCCAACTAGCGCATACGTGCGCAGGTATCTAGAACGCCCGTTACGAGCGAGTCATAATCACGAGGTGGGCCTACTAATTACTAAATAACGGTGAGGCCTCTCGGATACTAACCTAATTAATGGGACAAAGCCCATTAGGGTTTGGTGAGTATATAAAGAGCACCTCGGCTCTCATCGAGATAAATGCAGCGGGTCACGACATCCACCGCATGTACATTGATGGAGGAGCATCTGCAGACATACTGTACGAACATTGCTTCCAAAGACTGCGCCCTGAAGTAAAAAGTCAGTTAAACCCGGCCACGACGTCGTTGACTGGCTTCACGGGAGAAAAGATATGGCCCATGGGGCAACTACGATTACCGGTTATGGTTGGCAATAAGGAGCACTCCACAACAGCCTGGATGAATTTTATGGTGATCAGATCACCATCGCCATACAATGGCATTATTGGAAGACCAGGGATCTCAGCGATACGCGCGGTCCCATCCACGGCCCACGGGATGCTAAAATTCCCCGTCGACGGCGGAATTGTCACCATCTACAACACCGCCGCACCGCCTAAAGAATGCAACACAGTCACATGTGACGTGACGCAGACTCAGAGACAGCACGCAACCAAAGTGACAAACTTGAAGGTCGCGATTCATCCCGATTACCCGGAGCAAGAAGTATCGATCGGGGGTCCCAGGGACGAATACCACCGAGCCGCCACCCCTACCCCTTCGAAACAAGGGTCCCGAGTTAGGGGCTGACAACCTCACACTGGAAGGGGTAACCACCCCCGCGCGACTGAACTGGCGCCGAGTGATTTCGTATCTCAAAACTACGAGACTTTGGTCGCCCTCATGCAAGAGGAAACAAAAAAGAGATCAAGCCAGAGCCTACAGGCCCGACTTAACTTCGGTCCGGAGGACGAAGTATCTCCACCGCGCCACCAAAAGGAAAGGCGCGGAAAGGATAACCGTCGACCTCCAGTATTCGGTAGAATTGGAAAGAAAGTTTCGGGTACTCAAACGGCTAACTTGCAGAACTTGGACACTCATGAAAACAATGACGGGCGCATCAGCGTCCGTGATAGGCTGGGCAGTCGCGATGTCCACAGCAGGCTTGGACAAAGGCGCTCCCCGAGTGAAAGTCCTCCAAGTTCGGACTCCGAGGACAGTCGGCGCAAGCGCCGCAGAAGAGTAAGCTCGTCCTCAGAAGACACCTCGGACAACGAGGACGCAGAAACGGGACACTGGAAATCCAAGAACAAATATCGTGAAGACGAAGACGAAGATATGTCCCGTCCATGGCGTCGCCAAAAGGTCGACGCATTTACGCGGCGCATTAGCGATTTCTCGGAGGATAAGAAAAGGCGCATGCCTGCTAACGTAAAAACTTATGATGGGACAGGTGATCCTGATGACCATCTAAAAATCTTCGAATCGGCGGCCACTATTGAAAACTGGCCACAACCCGTGTGGTGCCACATGTTCAATTCCACGTTAGTAGGAAACGCGCGGAACTGGTTCAGCAAACTACCACGCAGAAGCATTGATGGGTTTGAAGAGTTGCGAAGGGCATTCCGCTTAAATTTTACTCAAAGGAAGAAGTGTGCCAAGAACCCTGTCGAGCTTGCCAGGGTGAAACAGCGCCAAGGGGAGTCCACAAGCGCCTACGTAGAGCGCTATAAGGACGAATGCATACACGTCAAGGCGTGCCCCGAAATTCTCAAGATCTCAGGGTTTATGAATGGAATAAATAACCCAGAACTTATCAAAAGGTTGAATGATAGGGTTCCCCAAACCTTTGATGAGTTGATGAAACGCACAAGGTCCTTCATTCAAGGAGAAGCCGCCGCCGCGGACAGCAGAAAAGGCTACTCAAACAACAGGTCACAGGAACAGTCCAGGAGACAATCCAATGACCAGAGTAGCAGTCGCAACAACAGCTACCGCGGTCAGAGGGGCGGGCGGGGGAACGACAAGTACACCCCACTGACAATGACCCCAAAGGAGATACTCGCAACAGAAGGTTCAAACTTCCCAAAACCACCACCAATGCGCACTCCAGAGGAGCAACGCGTGGGGAACGGATACTGCGAGTATCATAGGCAGAAGGGCCATACTACCAATGAGTGCGTCCAACTGCGCCAGCTAATTGACAAATTGGTCAAGGAAGGCAGATTGGATCACCTGGTGAAGAACATCAAGGAAGGGAAAGATAAACAAAGGAGCGGAGGCAAGAAAGACGCACCTAGAGACAAGGCTGACACCATCTATATGGTGCAGTCATGGCAGCGAAAAACTAAGCAAAAGGTCAGTCAAAAATTTTCGCATGGAAGTAGCATCTCTTTTCCCACTTTAACTGCGGACAACGCAGTGGTGGAGCCACTTACCATCGAGATAAATGCAGCGGGTCACGACATCCACCGCATGTACATTGATGGGGGAGCATCTGCAGACATACTGTACGAACATTGCTTCCAAAGACTGCGCCCTGAAGTAAAAAGTCAGTTAAACCCGGCCACGACGTCGTTGACTGGCTTCACGGGAGAAAAGATATGGCCCATGGGGCAACTACGATTACCGGTGATGGTTGGCAATAAGGAGCACTCCACAACCGCCTGGATGAATTTTATGGTGATCAGATCACCATCGCCATACAATGGCATTATTGGCAGACCAGGGATCTCAGCGATACGCGCGGTCCCATCCACGGCCCACGGGATGCTAAAATTCCCCGTCGACGGCGGAATTGTCACCATCTACAACACCGCCGCACCGCCTAAAGAATGCAACACAGTCACATGTGACGTGACGCAGACTCAGAGACAGCACGCAACCAAAGTGACAAACTTGAAGGTCGCGATTCATCCCGATTACCCGGAGCAAGAAGTATCGATCGGGGGGTCGCTGTCTGATACGGGTAGGGCGGCTGTGTTGGCTCAATTTCACGAGTTAGAACTTGATATTCAAGAACATCAATTTCTTCCTCATGACGAATGTGACAGACTTGACCATCTCAATTAATTCGAATAGACGAAATGATGTCCTCAATGGAAGGAAGGTTGGTTTGATATGGACCATCCGAAGGTATACCATATGCCAACTCATCAAGTCTCCAAATCACCCAACATGCCCACTCTCATCTACACTGTTTCTATCTGTGAACCCCTACCCATCAGACAAGTTGATACACATCTCCCTCTCCATACAACATTTCACCCCTTACCCTTCAATCCATTTAACCCGCATCACACCTTTCTACACCCCTGTATCCATTTCAAAAACACGCATAATCACACCGTATCACACGTATTTAATCTCAACCGAACAAAAAAAAAAAAAAAAAAAACCCCAACATCCCTCACTTACATACACAGTCCTGTATTCAAAAACGATATCAACACTGTAACTCAGTTACAAAAAAACCCCAGCCCATTCAGCGCCTACACAGACTCCCAAACTTTATACAATGTCACAACCATTTGAATATCATTTCCCTCCTAAAAAAGTTACACCTTCTATAACGCACACATGTAACAAGTCTACTCACCAAGCCTAAAAACCTAATTAGGTCATTTAAGCACCTTAAAATCATGTTTAAAACTTTTACCACCAAACAATAAGCACAGGTCACATCAAGTCACATTAAAGCATAGACTATCACGTAATCCTAGACCCTACACTCTAAGTCAACCCACAACCCAACAACCCTAAAACACCAACTTCAACTTTAAACCTAAAACTAAAATCCAAAACTTAAAACTCTATCCAAAACCTTAATCCTAAACCCTAATCCTTAACACTCGTCAAAGACATTTTCAAGAAACTAAGACGGCAGAAATATAATCCCAAATCATATCCTAATCCTTCCCCCAAATCTCCAATTAACCAACACAACCCACATCCTAAGATGACACCCAGAACCCCACCCGAGGCAACCCGACATCCCTTTTTATTTTATTTTGACCTATTTTAAACCAACCAAGCACCCTACACAACCTATATGAACCGCTCAACCACCAATTTCACCAATACATCCCACACCCAGCACCTTTACCATCATCCCCTCCATCACCTCCCTTTTGTACCACCAATGCTTCTAGTCCCCCTTCTTGTCACCATTTGTAAATCCGAACGCACTACAAAAACCTCTACACCCTGATCCAACCAAATACTCTTCAATAGCTCGTTATTCTCTACCTTACAATACACCATCCTAGCATCCCAAATCACACACATCTACATAGCCCTTGATAAAAAACAAAAAAAAAAAAAAAAAAAATAAAACCACAGAAAACCAAAAAACATAGACACAAAAAAAGCCACACAACAAGAGAACACTTGAAGCACCAAGTTCATTTTTAGCACTATAAATAAGCCGACACAACATACAACCTCTTTCAATCACAACCTCAAATATTCATCATACACTATAAAATTAGATCTCTAAATCAGACCAAGAATGTATCAGCGCACTTCCCACAGTCTCAACACACACCAAAAATCCCGCCCAGAACCACAAGAGTGCCATGGCCCCCTTGTGACGTCGTTACATCCGGGTCCTCAACCCAATCCCCCCGAAATCCCCCATTTGCGCCCCATTTTAGCTCAAGTCAGTCCAAATCTTATCAATCCCCATATAATATTATTAGAAAGCTCAAAATACTCCAAGATTATACACTTGACCTGCTGTTTGAAGCCTTGCCCAATCCCTCACACCCATGTGTTTTTATTAAAACCTTAATACGAACCGTTTTGAATTTCCCTAAGCTATCAATATACATTTTCTAAACATTTGTTATGTAAGAACATCTTAAATCACACATTCTCAAAAACCAAAACGAAGCTACAATAGCTTAAAATAACTAAGGCTCAAACCTGCAAATCCTCATTTGGCCAAAAGAAAAACCACCTACCCTACGCATTAGCCTCGGCCATAATTTTGGGCCATAATATGTCGAATAGTAAACATGCCTCTGGGAATCAATCTGAAACAATTATGAAATTTATACCTAGCTGGTTCCGCACAACTGTCAGTAATTCACAAGTTATAACTCAAAAGTCCCTATTGTATTTCCAATATCTATCGTACCCGGTTTAAACAATACTCTACTTTAAAAATCACAGGACTAAACTTGTAAAAGTTATTATAAAAAAAACCCAATGGTGTATATAGACGTATTGCACATTTTAAAAATATAACATATAATAATTTTAATATAAATTATAAAAATATATATAATATTGCTCAACCACACTTTTAAACACACCCGACATAATTATCGTTAATTAAACCAACTATCTAACCGCATTATAAAAACATATTACGTTATAATATTTACCGCAACATAAATATACATACGCACTACCTTTCACCAAACAACTCACCATCTTACTTGTAATAAAATTCCCGATACATAGGGAATTAATGTGCGGGGTTTCCATATAGTATTTGTTTTGAATAGTTATGCCTGGGTATTACGATTAAAGCTGCCCTTACTCCTCCAAACGATACTACATGGCCTCTGGATTAGATAGCCCGAACACAGCTGCTACAATACTCCCTAAACTAATAAATCAAATACTAAATGTTTACACTTGTAAAGTATTGTAGAACATAAACAATCAAACTAAGACTTGACATATTACCCCCAGGTGTGTCTTGTCGAAGCCATTACATTTCACTGATATACTTTTGCCATCAATCAGATTTCACTCCACCTGTTAAGGTGAGTTCAAGTCTCTGCCATTTACATCCTTCTACAGTATTCATAAACCCGCGAGGGGGCTACATGCTATAAACCATGAATTACGAGTATTTATACCAACTGTATGCTATACTGCTAAATTAAGTGCCCTTAAGTCCCTTACTATTGCCATTAATGACTCCCACTATCGATACATTAGAGGAACCTTAATTATAATTTCGGGTAAGAGCGCAAAATGCAGTGAATAGAATCTATTTGGGGTACTACGAGCTTCCCCGTTGGTGTACCTTATACCTTTTCTGGTAACCAAACGCACTTCATTTGCACCACTAAGCAGGTGTTTGTGCAAAGGCACTCGTTTGTTGCAACTTAATGTGGATGATAGATTATCTCACAGGTTCCGGTGCATGAGCTTTAAGGGCAATAATACTGTTTTTCTATAATAAAAGTACACATTGGCAATAATTAGCACTTTATGGGTGTTAATAACAACGTAACCCATATTGACCTTGTAATTCCCAAACATGTTTAAAACATAAACCTATGAATTTCACTCACCTTGTGCGACTTTTTAGTATGTTTATCTTAGGTCCCTGAGCAATCTCTTTTAATGGCAACGGAGTTGGCACGGAAACAAAGAAATGGCTAAACTGTTATACATTCAAACAACATATTCAAAAAACGTTATGTTTTCCATGATAGATCTTATGGGCAAACCTCTTTTGATCAAACCTCAGTCTGCCATGAAGTCGGTGATGAAATTGAGTTTGGGTTTGTAATTTAGAGAGTATTAGAAGATAAATAACGAATATGGTGTGATCGTATGCGCTTAAATAGGTAATAAGGAAAACCTATACGCGAAGTTTTCATTTTATAGATTAAGAATACCCTCAGCAGTTGTAACTTCAATGGTAACCTAGCAGTAGTAAGTAGCCTGGTAGCACTAACTTTTGCCTAGCAATACTAACTTTTGCTTAGCAACATTAACTTTTGAGTTTCCAGTTTTAACCTTAATTTCATCCTTAGCAGCTTTTGCACTCCGTTCCAACCATCCTTTATGTATAATCCATTGCATTTTAACACAATTAACCTCCCCTTAATCAATACTTCAAGGGTTAAGCATTCCGATACTTGCAATCAGATATTGAAATCTACTAACATCAAATGCCTTTGTGAGTAAATCTGCAACATTGTGATCAGTGTGAATCTTGATCACTTGAATTAATCTCTTCTCATATGAATCCCTGATGAAGTGATGTCTAATCTCAATGTGCTTAGTCTTTGAGTGAAACACTAGATTCTTAACTATGCAGATGGTGCTTTCATTGTCAATGAAAATCTTGGTGTTCATAAAGTTGTATCCATAGTCAAGCAATTGATTTTGGATCCATAACACTTGTCCATAACAATTTGATGCAGCTACATACTCTGCTTCAGTAGTAGAGTTGGCAACTACAGTTTGCTTCTTGCATTGCCATGAAATCAATCTGCTTCTAAGAAATTGACAACCTCCTGTTGTGGATTTCCTGTCTAAACTTGCACCAGCATAGTCACTGTCAGTATAAGCTTCCAAATCAAATGGTGAGTCCTTAGGATACCAAAGGCCCAATTTAGGTTGACCTTTCAAGTATCTAAAGATTCTTTTCATAGCATGAAGATGTAGTCTTTGGTGTAACTTGGAACCTTGCATAAGCACAAACAGCAAACATTATGTCAGGTCTAGAAGCTGTTAGATACATCAATGATCCAATCATTGATCTGTATAAATGAACATCCACATCTGCAGCTTCTTCATCCTTGAGTAATGCTTTGTTAGTCTCCATGGGAGTGCTTGCTGTGTAGTCCCAAATAAATGGATCTTCTTTAGCCTGTTAAAGCTTAGTTAACTTGGATAAATCCAAACTAACTATATGAGAAACTATGATTGTGAATACTACAAGTTATGCGGAATCTAACTTGCAATACTAAGAAGAACAATGAATACTAAACTTGAATATATTGATTGCAAATATTCTGTCAAGGTTTACAGAATAACTAACTATGAGATATGTGTTTTCTATGAAGATTGATATCTCTAACTATGTCGTAGGGTTCCTTTTATACACTAAGGAAAACCCTAATGGGCTTACAAAACGCGTCAAGTGATCATGCATATCTATTCCTAATATAACTCATGCATATCACTTTAGCAGTACTAACTTCTTATACTAACAGTACTAATAAACTAACTAGCAGTACTAACGATCTATCATTTTGTACTGGCAGTACTAACTATAACTAACAGTACTAACTATTACAACTAGCAGTACTAACGACTTAGTTTATATTCTTCAATCTTCAGTAGCAGTATCAATCTTGAACCAGCAGTAGTAAAGTAGTACTAGCAGTAGTAACTCAAAATTCCCAACAATCCTCCCCTAAACTTGATATTTACTTGTCAATCATCAAGTTTCTTCAGTTTAAGCTTCTCGGTCATTAGGAGGATGTATTCAAACATTTTACTACTCTTCAAGCATTGATTTGATGAACTTGATGAGCTCGAATGCCATAGTATTTTCTTCTTCAGCTTCTAACTGCAAGTTCAGCATCTTCTTCAATAATTCCTTGATCAGTGGGTACTTTTTCTCTACTAGCATATGAATCTTCATAGATGTACCATCCATAAACAGAGTGTGAAATTGCATAATATTGGCTTTATCTTGTCACTACCCCTCCCCTGTTTGGATGCATCCTCCTCATCTAAATCATCATCTGAAGATTCAAACTGTCTGTATTTCCTTCTTCTTGGTTGTGAGTTGCTTGACTTCCTTTGTCTTTCTTGACTCATTTCATTAGTCTGAGGATCTCCACAGCTTGAGCATCCTTCTCTTTCTCCAAGTCAAGCACCTGTTTTGACAATTTTGTACACATAGTCATCAATTCCTGTAGTTTCAGTCTACCCTCATCACTTCCAGGTGTGTAACCTCCTGGGAGAGGTGAATCATGGGGTGTGATTGGTACATTAGCCATCAATTCAAATTGATGTTCCATCCTGCCCTCCCCACTTCCAGATGTGTGACCTTCTGAGAGAGGTGGTTCATTGGGCTTTTCAAGCACTCTCTCAGACCTAGTCTGAGCAGGAGCACCCCCATGGTGTCTTGGCGCCTGGGACTGCCACCTGTATCCATTCCCTGAGGAATGTCAACATTAGGCATTGTCGTGGTCTGGGTCCTAATTATGTTATCACTGTCCTGTGCTGCATCTAAGCTAGCAACAGTAGTGATAGCCCTTTCCACACTGTCACCCCCTCCTTATGGACAGCCTCATCTGCTCCAAGGTCTTGAGGTACACTAGTCTGAGGTAACTTAGTGTCCTTTTTGGTTCTCCTACGTGTTTGAGTCTTTCTTTTTCTTTGATATGTAGTTGGAGATGGGAGTAGTTGCTCAATGTGAGCTTCAGTTTGAGGTTCATGAAAAATTTGGTTGTGAGGTAGAGGGTGTGGGTTGGGGTTCAGGGGGTGTTGCTGAACCTTCACCCTCAGGTGCTTGGTTATGCACCAACAGTATCAACGGTAACAAGCAGTATTAATATTAGCCTGGCAGTATTAATATTAGTCTAACAGTATTAACTTGTTCTCCAATAACTATGCAATAACATGCCTCTATTCATCACAAGCACACTAGAAATAACTAGATAGACATGTGAGAATTCATGAGGATCCATATCTATGCATAGCCCATGAATAGAAGTTAAGAACTGTTAACCAAAACAACATACTAGTACTAAATCTTGAGATATCAGATTAAGCTTCAAATTCTTCTAAAGAGCATCTCCAAACCATGTCAAGCATCAATCCACCCATGACAACTAAGCAGTACTAACCAAGCCTAGCAGTATAAACTTTTTGTATCAGCAGTACAAAGTTTCTTCAATTAGAGAAAGCTAAGCCCAGCAGTATTAAGTAACTGATCATCATGTTTACCTTCCAACTTCAATCCAATTAGTACTTGTGTATAATCCGCTGTTCTTATACACCATTAACCTCCCCTGAGATCATGCAGCTACAGATTAAGCATACAAATGCTTGCCACCAGAAAATTAAATCTACTCACATCAAAAGCTTTAGTGAGCAAATCAGCTACATTATTATCAGTGTGTATCTTGACCATTTCTATCAATCTCTTCTCATAGGAGTCTCTAATGAAATGATGCCGAATCTCTATATGCTTTGTTTTAGAATGGTAGACAGGATTCTTGACAACACAAATGGCACTCTCATTATCAACATGAATCTTTGTCTGCATAAAATTGTATCCATAATCTAACATCTGATTTTGTTTTTGATCCAAAAGTATTGACCACATCAGTGAGAAGCAGCAATATATTCAGCTTCAGTAGTTGAATTAGCCACTACAGTCTGCTTTTTACATTGCCAAGAGATTAACCTTGAACCAAGAAATTGACAACCTCTTGTTGTGGATTTCCTGTCCAAACTGGCACCTGCATAGTCACTATCTGAAAAAGCTTCCAATATAAAAGGAGAGTCCTTAGGATACCAAAGGCCTAATTTGGGTCGACCTTTTAGGTATCTAAAGATCCTTTTTACTGCATTCAAGTGGGAAACTTTTGGTTGAACTTGAAATCTTGAGCATGCACAAACTGAGAACATAATATCTGGTCTAGAGGATGTAAGATACATCAATGACCCAATCATTGACCTATATAAATGAATATCAACATCCTCACCATCTTCATCTTTTGTCAAAGCCTTGTTGGTTTCCATAGGAGTACTGGCTGTCCTTATACTAGAAAAACCAAATTTCTTCAAGATTTCACCAACATACTTGTCCTGACTAATGAAGATCCCATCCTCTTTCTGCTTGACTTGTAAACCCAAGAAGAAAGTGAGCTCTCCCATTGAACTCATCTAGAACCTTTTGTGCATTATTTGCTCAAAATCTATACACAAAGACTTTTTAGTGGAACCAAAGATGATGTCATCTACATATACTTGTACCAGTAGAATATCATCCTTGACTCTTTTTATGAACAAAGTCTTGTCAATTTGACCTCTGTAGAATCCATTGTCTAGCAGATAGGTAGAGAGAGTCTCATACCAAGCTCTAGGAGCTTGGTGTAGACCATATAAGGCTTTCTCCACTTTGTAAACTTTGTCTGGAAATTCTGGATCCACAAAACCTGGAGGTTGGCTAACATATACCTCCTCTTCAATAGTACCATAGAGAAAGGCACTTTTAACATCCATCTGATACACAACAAAATTCATGAATGAGGCATAGGCCAAAAATAACCTGATTGCTTCAATCCTGGCAACAGGAGCAAACACCTCATCATAATCAATGCCTTCTTCTTGTTTGTATCCTTGTGCTACCAGCCTGGCTTTGTTTCTGACTACTATACCCCTTTCATCTTTCTTATTTCTATACACCCACTTTGTACCAATAGCCTTCTTGCCATAAGGTAGGTCAACTAGTGTCCAAACCTTCTGAATCTTGAACTGAAGCAGCTCTTCTTGCATTGCTTCAACCCAGCTTTCATCATCAAGGGCTTGAGCTATCTTTGTGGGTTCTTGCTGAGAGAGGAAACATGCAAATAAGCAGTTTTGGAAATCTTTGTGATTTGTCCTTTTCTGTTTTTGGATGTAGCTTATCATAGCATGTTCTCCAGAATTCTTCTTTGACATGCCCCTTGTTTGTACTGCTGACTTTGGATCTCCAATTATTTGATCTTTAGGATGAATAGAGTGTATTCTAGTTGTGGGAATAGGACTGACAACAGTTGAAGGTTCCATGTTGTTGAAATCAGCCTCTGCACCCATAACTTGATCAGCAAAAGGAGAATTGTAAGTGTCCAAATCTTCATCATCAAAAGCACTGCCAAAAATGCCAGTATTTTGAACTTCAGCAGTATCCTCCAAATCAGGCATGAGAGGATCATCTGGAAGATCATTGACATTAAGAGGAAAGGATCTACCAAGAGAAACAGATGATGGTCCAGCATCATTAGAAGTTCTTGGTGCACTAGCAGCATAAACTGGTGTGCTAACAGTATTAAAACTGTTAGTACTGCTGGCTTTAGTAGCCTTCCCTTGAAGAAGCTCCCTGTTGCACTGTGCTTCAAACTCTTTTCTAACAGCATCTGATTGCTCTGAAGCCTCCTTCTCTTGATCCATCATCTTATCAAGAACATTCTTCAAGGCTTGTTCATTCTCACTTGCTGGTTTTTGTACAGGAGATTCACCAGCAGAATCATCAGCTGTATCATTTTCATCTGAGCTCTTGTAGCTTGAAGAGATAGAAGACCATAATGGGAACACAATATATTGTTGAGTAGACACATTCTTTTCTTTAGATTGTCCAGCATCAACACTTTGCTTCAAACCTGTATTACCATTAGCTTCTTGTGGACCTGCATTTTTGTTAGTTTGATTCCCTGCAGTAACTGGTTGATAATTCATAGAATTTGTTAAGGAATCAATGTCAAAAAGCCAGTTAGGTCCTTGTCCTGCAACATTTGGTTTATTTTACATTGAACGCTAATTTTTAGCTTACACGATTTAGCTTAACATTTACGATTTAAAGCAAACACGTACAATACAAAAGGTACATTGCGGATTTATCGACGTCGTCAATGTCTTGAAAACACAGGGTGTTATATAGGGTATTTAGGATAGTAACAGGACATCCAAAAGGTCTCATGAAACTTATGCTTGGAGGTCTACCAATTATAAGTTCATAGGGTGTCTTGTTATGAGGCTTTCTCACTAAAACCCTATTCAGAACAAAACAAGCAGTATTAACTGCTTCAGCCCAAAATACAGTAGGTAGAAGTGAGTCTGCTAGCATAGTTATAGCAGCCTCAATCAGAGTCATGTTCTTTCTCTCAGCAACTCTATTTTGTTGTGAAGTTCTGGCAACACTAAATTCCCTTTTTATCCCTTTTAATCCACAGAATTCATTCATTTCCTAATTTTTGAATTCTGTCCCATTATCACACATGATTACTTTAACATTATGGTTTAATTGGTTTTCTATTTCTATTATAAATCTCTTAAGAATCCCACTTGTCTCATCCTTTAAGGCTAAGAAGAAAACCCAGCTAAACCTGCTAAAGTTATCAGTCACTACAAGGCAATATGTCTTATGGTTGATACTCCTAACATATGTTGGACCAAATAAGTCCATATGCAACATCTGTAAGGGTTGGCTGATAGAGCTCATAAGTTTAGCCTTACAGGAAGCCTTGTGTTGCTTTCCCTTCTGACAAGCAACACAAGTATGGTCATTGTCAAAAATCTTTGAAGGAAGACCTCTTACAAGGTTTCCCTTCACAAGTTTATTCATTGTTTTAAAATTCACATGACCCAGCCTCCTATGCCATAATTTAGACTCATCAATTGTGGCTTTTGCAAACTCTACAAATAAACAAGTTAAATCTCCAGAAGGAACAACATTCTTTAAATCAAAGCTGTACATATTGCTTTGCCTGGGAACTCTAAGCAGTACTTGGCTTTCATCAAGTAGCTTAAAATCAGGAGACAAAACAAGACATTCAGTTTCAGTGAAAAGAACACTATTTTTCTTGTCACACATTTGTGAGACAGAGAAAAGATTAAACTTTAGTTCTTTGACAAAAAACACATCTTCAAAGTCTAACTTATCTGTTCTTATCTTTCCTTTTCCTGTTATCTTACCACCTCTAGCACTTCCACCAAAGGCAACAAAACCTCCATCAATGTCTTGATAGTCAGTAAGGAAGTCTTTGTTCCCTGTCATGTGCCTGGAACATCCACTGTCAAATATTCCTTTGTTCTTCAAAGCTTGTTGTGGATTTCCCTGCACAAAAGTAAGAGAGTCAGTGTCTCTTGGGGACCCAAGCCACTACTGACTTGAGTCTGCCTTGTGGATCTATATAATTTACTCTTTTTGAGACCCATGATCCACTATTGTCTTTGGAGACATTGTTTAAATCAGTCATTTTAGGTCTCCAAACACAACCTGCTGAGGCCTTAACAGCAGTGACCCCATTTCCCTTAACAACACTAACTGCTGTTTGCCCAGCAGTATTAACACCATTTACTCTGACAGTATTAACTTTTTCATTTGAAATCCTGGTATTTGGTGTTGTTGGTTTATAAAAAGACCTTCTAATAGGTGAATGAGACTTATGAAAAGCATTTGTTCTTAATTTTGAAACATTCACTCTATTTGTATGGGTAGCAGTATTAACTGGTCTGAATGTACTAGTTGATGCTGTTGCTCTTAGAGAGCTTTTCTTGGCAGTACTAACTGGTACTCTTCCAGACCTTGTTAAGACTGCAGACGGAACACATTTATTTTGATAATTTATTCTTTGAACATTATTCCAAACTGGTCTAATTTCCTTTTGACCAGTCTTCTTTCCCATATTTTTCAAAATAGACTTTTTAGCCATTCTCTTTTCATGAAAATCACAGTCTTTGTAACTGTCACAAACAAAATAGGCTTTCTTTGTAGAACCAATTCCTAACCCTAGTTTTTGAGTCATTTTCCCATTCCAATCTCTTCTATCAACCTTAGGATTTTGAGTGGTTATCCTAAGTTTTTCAGCTTGTTTAGGTTTAATAGATTCATTCCTAGCATTAGTAAACTCAATCTTTTTAAAACTAGGTTTGTCTGTTGCTTGCAAATCATTAGATTGAAAAATATCCTCATCATTATCACTAACCCAATCTTCAATGATCATCATCACTAACCCAATCTTCAATGATAACTTCACTAGGCCTAACAGATTTAACTCTAGGCATTCTACACTAGTATTGCTAGGTGGAGTGATACTCGTTTCAACTTAAGATACACTAGCACTAGTCTTATTTGCTGTAGGCCTATAAACAGAATCATCCAATCCTGCAAAAGATAGGTCAGCAAGTGGAGGCATGTAGTTCCAGTTAAAGGAGGAGGAACAATATGATATCTATTATCCTTTCTGAACCTATCATTTGTTTGATTGTCATCTCCATCACTTAAACGACTATCAAACACACTATTAAACAATTCACTACCACTTGAATCATTTTCATTAAATTGATCTCCATATCCTAGACCAGTTTTATCTTTAGAACTTATTTGACTATTAATCAGTTTATTTAAGTTTTTTAGAAGATGTTTCAAACTGTTCTAATTTTGCTTTTAAATCATCTTTTTCTCTTAAAGTTTCATCTAATTGATTTTTAAGTCTAGTGACAGCATTACTTTTGTTTTTTACTTCAAATTCTAAGATTACAATCTTTTCTTCATAGACAGCTTCATTTTTCTGATGAATAACTAACTATGCCTCTACAGATTCTAGGCCTAACTGATAAGCTATAATTTCTAGATTAGCCTTACTAAGAGTTTGTCATTGTTCATCAAACTGTTTTTGAAGCCAAACAATCTCCCCCACGGACGAGTTACCAGAATTACTACAATAATTTCTATACAAGTACAATAATGATTATGAACTAGAAACTTCCATGACGCTTTCTCATGCTGATGACAGTCGTTCTGTTGTGTTTTGACTTTCAAGTCTGCACTCCAACATGAATCAACATTGTGAGTAATTGTAGGAGAAATATTGTAAAGGCACGAAGTAAGTAAACCCATACACTCTGGGTTAAGGAGAATCTCTAATTAGCTTCCCCCTATGTGTATTACGTGCCATATCTTCTAGATTTATGAACTTTAAAAAGCTTCCCCCCAAACTAGCACTGGAATCAGCTTCCCCTAATTCAATGCCACAGAAATTCATTATTAGACAGCTGTTCAAAAGCTACCCCCCAAACTATGAGCTATCCCTCTTGAGCAATTTCAAAGCTTACAAACAATCTTAGCACAATTAAGTTATGCACAGCGGAAGCTGGTAGTGATACACATCAAAGTTATTACAGCTCTATTTAAGATATATGAGCTAATTTGTGATTATCGTTTGGGGTAAGCATTAATCTGGATCAGCAACATATCATCACACCTAAATAATTCTTCTCACTACCGCTTCCTCCCCTGGAAATCAAATAATTCATAACAAAAGTTTCTTCAGAAATCACTTCCCCGATGTGACTGAAGAAACCCGCCAAAAAGCCATAAATTTAAAGCCGCTGATATTGCTCTGCGGTTAATGACATATGTTCTTCCCGGCATAGGCCTTACTTAAAAAAATTCAGAAAGGATAGCTCCATTCAACTTTCATGAAAAAGAAAGGCACTGGTCTCAAAGGTAAATCTTCTCCTCTAAAGGCTCAAGGGTAAATCTTCTCGTAAACCAAGATCCGGTGGTCTTGGTGAGTCAAACCACATGGAAGCCATTTTTGTGAGAGAGAGTAGAGAGATGGAAGATGGACTTGTGATATTAGGTGGAAAATGGATGAAGGATACAAATGACTTGACAAATTGCCAACATGACTCAGCCCCTCTAATGGAATCCAATAGGGGGTTATTTAAATACCCATAAAACGCCACATAAACTATACATAGTTTTCCTATTCAGTCCTCCGCGTATGTGACTTATGATAAACTATGGTAATCTGTAATGTCGTCACGTAAAAGTGAATTCCCTACCAATCTTCCCCCACGGGACGATTTACCTAATTACTTACTAATATTTCCCAAAACAAGTACATTATGATTAAGAACAAGAACTTCCATGAACTTCATATGCTGATGACGTCTTCTGTGGGGTTTGACTTCAAAGCTGCACTCCAACTGAATCTCTTGTAGTACATTGTAGTAGAAATATTGTAATAGGCACGAGTAAGTAACCCAAACACTTCTTGGTGTAAGAGCAGCTTCTGAATTAGCTTCCCCCTATTCGTGGGCCATATATTCTTGAATTTAGAAGCTTTAAAAGCTTCCCCCCAAACTAGCATTGAATCCACTCCCCCTAATTCATGCCACATAATCATTTATTGAGAACGTTCAAAGCTTCCCCCCATAATAGCAATCCTCTCTTGAGCATTTCAAGCTTCATAACAAGCTTAGAATAATTAAGTGCACAGCGGAACTGGTAGGATACCACATCAAATATTACTGCTCTTTTTAAGAATAAGCTTAGTGATTGATCGTTTGGGGTAAGCATTATCTGGATCAGCAACGTATCTTCTCACGCTTAAATAATTCTTCTCACACCGCTTCCCCCTGGAAAGTCAAATAATGCATACAAAAGTTCTCAAGATATCACTTCCCCCATGTGTCTGAAGAAATGCCCCCAAAAAGCCATAATTTAAAGCGCTGATATTCTCTGCGGTTATGACATATGTCTTCCCGGCATAGCCTTACTTAAAAAAATTCAAGAAAGATGCTCCATGTCAAGCTTTCAAGAAAAAGAAAGGCACTGGCTCAAGGGTAAATCTTCTCCTTCGTAAAGGCTCAAGGGTAAATCTTCTCGTAAACCAAGATCCGGTGGTCTTGGTGAGTCAAACCACATGAAAGCCATTTTTGTGAGAGAGAGTAGAGAGATGGAAGATGGACTTGTGATATTAGGTGGAAAATGGATGAAGGATACAAATGACTTGACAAATGCCAAAATGACTCAGCCCCTCTATGGAAGCCATAGAGGGGTATTTATAGCCCATACGCCTCTAAACTATACATAGTTGCCTATTCTAGTCCCTCCGGCAGTAAATGTGACTATAATAAAATATGGTAAGTTCTGTAATTCGTCCACTAAAAGTGTGAATTCCCAACAATCTTCCCCCAGTGAACATTTACAGAAATACTTATCAATAATTTCCTAACAAGTACAATAAGATTAAGAACAAGAACTTCCATGAAGCTTCATATGCTGATGACGTCTTCTGTAGGTGTTTGACCTTAGTCTCAACTCCCAACATGAATCATCTTTGTAGTACATTGTAGGAGAAATATTGTAATAGGCACGAAGTAAGTAACCCATACACTTCTGGTTAAGGAGAAGCTTCTGAATTAGCTTCCCCCTAATTCGTGCCATATATTCTTGATTTAGAAGCTTTAAAAGCTTCCCCCAAACACAATGAATCAGCATCCCCCTAATTCATATTGCCACATATTCATTATAATAAACTTTCAAAGCTTCCCCCCAAACTAGCAATCCTCTCTTGAGCAGTTTCAAAGCTTTCTTACAAGCTTAAATAATAAGGCACAACGGAACTGGTAGGATACCACATCAAATATTACTGCTCCTTTAAGAATAAGCTTAGTGATTGATCGTTTGGGGTAAGCATTATCCTGGATCAGCAACGTATCTTACTTCACGCTTAAATAATTCTTCTCAACATGTCCGCTTACCATTCCCCCTGGGAAAGTCAAATAATGCATACAAAAGTTCTCAAGATATCACTTCCCCATGTGTATGAGGAAATGCACCCAAAAGCCATAAATTTAAAGCGTTTTGATATTCTCTGCGAGTTATGACATATTGTCTTCCCGGCATAGCCTACTTAAAAAAAAATCCAAGAAAGATTGCTCCCATGTCAAGTTTTGTTCTTTTCAAGAATCAAGAAAGGCATAGGCTCAAGGGTGAATCTTCTCCTTCGCAAAGGCTCAAGGGTGAATCTTCTCTACGTAAACCAAGATCCGGTGGTCTTGGTGAGTCAAACCACATGAAAGCCATTTTTGTGAGAGAGAGTAGAGAGATGGAAGATGGACTTGTGATATTAGGTGGAAAATGGATGAAGGATACAAATGACTTGACAAATGCCAAAATGACTCAGCCCCTCTATGGAAGCCATAAGAGGGTATTATACACCATAAACCCTCTAAACTATACATAGTTTGCCTATTCTAGTCCTCGGCGTATGTGACTAATATAAACTATGGAATTCGTAATGTCGTCACGTAAAGTGAATTTCCCAACAATCTTCCCCCACGGGATGATTTACAGAATTACTTACAATAATTTCCTAACAAGTACATAATGATTAAGAACAAGAACTTCCATGAAGCTTCATATGCTGATGACGTCTTCTGTGGTGTTTGACTTCAAGTCTGCACTCCAACATGAATCATCTTTGTAGTACATTGTAGGAGAAATATTGTAATAGGCACGAAGTAAGTAACCCATACACTTCTGGTTAAGGAGAAGCCTTCCTGATTTTATTAGCTCCCCTAATTCGTGAGCCATATATTCTTGATTTAGAAACCCCTCCGCTTTAAAAGCTTCCCCCCAAACTAGCCATGAAATCATCTTCCCCCCAAATTCATGCCACATATTCTTTCTTAAGAAGCTTTTCAAAGCTTCCCCCAAACTAGCAATCCCTCTCTTGAGCAGTTTCAAAGCTAAAAATACATACTTAGCTTAGAATAATTAGTGCACAGCGAACTGTTAGGAACCACATCAAAATATTACTGCTCTGTTTAAGATAATCTTAGTGATTGATCGGTTTGGGGTAAGCATTATCTGATGCAGCAGACGTATCTTCTCACGCTAATAATCTTCTCACACCGCTTTCCCCACTGGAAATGTCAAATAATGCAGTACAAAAGTTTCCAGATATCACATCCTCCCACCATGTGTCTGAAGAAATCCCCCAAAAAGCCATAATTAAAGCGCTGATATTCTCTGTCGGTTTAATGACATATGTCCCTTCCCCCGTCAATAGCCTTACTTAAAAAAATCAAGAAAGATGCTCCATGTCAAGCTTTCAAGAAAAAGAAAGGCACTGGCTCAAGGGTAAATCTTCTCCTTCGTAAAGGCTCAAGGGTAAATCTTCTCGTAAACCAAGATCCGGTGGTCTTGGTGAGTCAAACCACATGAAAGCCATTTTTGTGAGAGAGAGTAGAGAGATGGAAGATGGACTTGTGATATTAGGTGGAAAATGGATGAAGGATACAATGAACTTACAAAATGCCACAATGACTCAGCCCCTCTATGGAAGCCAAAGAGGGGTATTTATAATATAAGCCCATAACGCCTCTAAACTATAAAGAGTAGCCTATTCTAGATCCCTGCAGCGTATGTACTATGATAAACTAAGGTTATTCTGTAATGTCGACCATACGTAAAAGTTAATTCCCAACAATCTTCCCCTCACGTACGATTTAAGAATTACTTACAATATTTCCTATCAAGTAACATAATGATTAAGACAAGAACTCACCATGAGGCTTCATGATGCTGATGACTACTACTGTTGTGTTTGACGTCAAGTCTCACTAAAAGGCCAACATGAATCATCTGTTGTAGAACAATTGTAGGTGTAATATTTGTAATAGGCACGAAGTAAGTAACCCTACACTTCCTGTGAAGGTGAGAATCTTCAAATTAGCTTCCCCCTAATTCGTGCCACATATTCTTGATTTAGAAGCTTTTAAAAGCTTCCCCCAATCTAGCAATGAATCAGCTTCCCCCTAATTCATGCCACATATTCATATTAGAAGTCTTTCAAAAGCTTTCCCCCTCCAAACTAGCAAAATCCCTCCCCGGCCCCACCCCCCCCGGGGGGGGGGGGGGGGGGGGGGGGGGGGGGGGGGGGGGGGGGGGGGGGGGGGGGGGCCCCCCCAGCCCCCATTTTGATAAGTTTTCAAAGCTTACATACAAGCTTAGAATAATTATGTGCACACGTAGCAGCGGAACTGGTAGGAATACCACATCAAATATTACTCTCTTTTTAAGAATAAGCTTAGTGCTTGATGCTTTTGGTGTAAGGCATTATCTGGATCAGCAACGTATCTTTCCTCACGCTTAAATAATTCTTTCTCACACCGCTTCCCCCTGGAAAGTCAAATAATGACTACAAAAGTTCTCAAGATAATCACTTCCCCCATGTGTCGAAAAATCCCACCAAAAAGCCATATAAAAATTCAAGCGCGATATTCTCTGCGTGTTATGACATTATGTCTATACCCGAGGCATAGCCCTTACTTAAAAAAATTCAAGAAAGATGCTCCTGTCAATCTTTTCAAGAAAAAGAAAGGCAGCTGGCTCAATGTAAATCTTACTCCTCGCTTGCGTATAAGGCTCAAGGGTTAAACTTTCTCGTAAACCAAGATCCGTGTCTGGTGAGTCAAACCACATGGAAGCCATTTTTGAGATAGAGAGTAGAAGATTTGAAGATGGACTTGTGATATATGTGGAAAAATGGATGAAGATACAAATGAATTTTACAAATGCCAAATGAATCACCCCTCTATGGAAGCCATAGAGTGGGTATTATAGCCCAATACGCCTCTAAACTATAGCATATTGGCCTATTCTAGTCCTCGCGATATGTGAGCTTGATAAACTATGGTAATTCTGTAATGTCCCGCAACGTAAAAGTGAATTCCAACAATCTTCCCCCACGGCTGAATAACAGAATTACTTACAATAATTTCCCTAACACAAGTACATAATGACTCAGAACAAGAACTTCCATGAAGCTTCATATGCTGATGACGAACTCGGTGGTGTTTTGACTTCAAGATCCTGACTCCAACATGAAATCATCTTTATAGTACATTTAGGAAGAAATATTTTAATAAGGCACGAAGTAAGTAACCCTACACTTCAGGTTAAGGAGAAAAGCTTCTGATAGCTTTCCCCCTAATTCGTGCCATATATTCCTAATTTGAGAAGCTTTAAAATCTTCCCCCAAACTAGCCAATGAATCAGCTTCCCCTAATTCAAGGCCACATATATCCATTATTAGAAGCTTTCAAGCTTCCCCCCAAACTAGCAATCCTCTCTTGAGCAGTTTCAAAGCTTACAATACAACCCTAGCATAAATAAGTGCACCAGCGAACCTGGTAGGATACCACAATCCAATAGACTGCTCTTTTAAGAATAAGCTTTAAAGTGATTTGATCGTTTGGGGTAAGCATTATCTGGATCAGCAACGTATCTTCTCACGCTTAAATAATTCTTCACACACCGCTTCCCCCTGGAAAGTCAAATAATGCATACAAAAGTTCTCAAGGTATCACTTCCCCCCCATGTTCTGAGAAATGCCGCCCAAAAAGCCCATAATTACAAAGCGCTGATATTCTCTGCGGATTATGACATAGTCATCCCCGGCATAGCCTTACTTAAAAAAATTCAAGAAAGATGCTCCATGTCAAGCTTTCAAGAAAAAGAAAGGCACTGGCTCAAGGGTAAATCTTCTCCTTCGTAAAGGCTCAAGGGTAAATCTTCTCGTAAACCAAGATCCGGTGGTCTTGGTGAGTCAAACCACATGAAAGCCATTTTTGTAAGAGAGGAGTAGAGAGATGGAAGAATGACTTGTATATTAGTGGAAAATGGATGAAGGAATACAAATGAGCTTGACAATGCCACATTGACTCAGCCCATCTATGGAAGCCATAGAGGGGTATTATATTAGCCCGATACGCCTCTAAACAATACATATTTGCCTAATCTAGACCTCGCGTAAGTGACGTTATGATAAACTATGGGTAATCTGTAATGTCGTCACGTTAAAAGTGAATTCCCAACAATCTTCCCCCACGTGACGATTTAAGAATTACTTACAATAATTACCTAATCAAGTACTAATGAATAAGAACAATAACTTCCATGAAGCTTCATAGCTGATGAGTCTTCTGTGGTGTATTGACTTCAAGACTGCACTCAAACATAATCATCTTTGTAGGTACATTGTTAGGAGAAATATTGTAAATAAGGCACGAAGTGCAGTAACCAAACACTTCTTGTTAAGGAGAAGCTACTGAATTAGCTTCCTCCCCCTAGATCGTGCCATAATTCTGATTTATGAAGCTTTAAAATCTTCCCGCCCAAACTAGCAATGATCAGCTTCCCCTAATTTCATTCCGAAATAATCATTATTAGAAGCTTTCAAAGCTTCCCCCCAAACTAGCAATCCTCTCTTGAGCAGTTTCAAAGCTTACATACAAGCTTAGAATAATTAAGTGCACAGCGGAACTGGTAGGATACCACATCAAATATTACTGCTCTTTTTAAGAATAAGCTTAGTGATTGATCGTTTGGGGTAAGCATTATCTGGATCAGATTCAGCAACGAATCCTTACTCACGCTAAGTAAAATTCTTCTCACACCGCTTCCCTCCCCCTGGAAAGTCATAAAATGCATACAAAAGTTCCGTCAAGAATCACTTCCCCCCATGTGTCTTAAGAAAGCCGCCCAAAAAGCCATAATTTAAAGCGCTGATATTCTCTGCGGTTATGACATATGTCTTCCCGGCATAGCCTTACTTAAAAAAATTCAAGAAAGATGCTCCATGTCAAGCTTTCAAGAAAAAGAAAGGCACTGGCTCAAGGGTAAATCTTCTCCTTCGTAAAGGCTCAAGGGTAAATCTTCTCGTAAACCAAGATCCGGTGGTCTTGGTGAGTCAAACCACATGAAAGCCATTTTTGTGAGAGAGAGTAGAGAGATGGAAGATGGACTTGTGATATTAGGTGGAAATGTATTGAAGGTATACAAATGACTTACAAATGCCAAAATGTACGCACCCCTCTAGGAAGCCATAGAGGGGTATTTATAGCCCAACGCCTCTAAACTATACATATTTGCCCTATTCTAGTCCTCGCATGTAATTTGACATATGATAAACTAAGGTAATTCTGTAATGTCGTCACTAAAAGTGAGGCCGAGAGAGGCATAACACTTACGCTAGCTCCTATGTCAGCAAGTGCATTATCAAAGCAAACATTATTAATAAAGAAAGGTAAAGTGAAACTTCCTGGGTCTTTCTCCTTTCTAGGTATGAAATTATTGATATGCGAAGCTTCAGAGAAAGCTTTTGAGAATTGTGGTCCATATGATCCCTTCTTTTCTTCACAGTAGTAACCATCCAAACGACTTGGAAACGGAATTGTCATTTGTTTTATCTCATACATCAGTGTACGATTCTGTCTAGTGGATACGGCGTATTGGGAGAATCCCAAACAATGTATCGAGCTTGAATCAACTTTAATAATAGTTGAGATCGACTAGACATGGTCTCTTGGATTAGTTTCAGTTGAGCTCGGTAAACTTCCAAATCCTCTTTCCTCTAGGACCTTGCTCATCTGCCTGATTTGGATCTCTAAAGTTTTAATTGATGCTCCTTGGTTCCTTATGGCAGCATCCGTTGAAGCTCGGATCTCTTTGATCAAGTTGGTGTTTTCATAAAGCCTTTTTGCAATCTCGACCATGAACATGCTTACAGACTCTTCCAAAGTAAGATCAGTCATTGTTTCTTGTAATCTCTTCTTCTAAACTGATTCTCAGGATATGTAACGAGGCTGAGTCCCTAGAAAACTCAAACAATCAAAACCAGTTGTCTTAATAAGCTTCCTATCCAATTGTAATACTTGTTTAAGATCTTTGAAAGGTTGAATGAAAATTAAGAGTCTGCTAATGTATATGCTTCGGAAGAAGGTATACCTGAAACTGAGGACAAACAATCAGTAGTATATGCTTTAAAAGAAGGTATACGATAAAGCACAAAAACGAAATAAGAAAATTAAGAGTATGATAATGTATCAGATAGCCTAAAAGATTCACGAAAACTATGATCCGGTGGTCTTGGTGAGTCAAACCACATGATAGCCATTTTAGTGAGAGAAAGTAGAGAGATGGAAGATGGACTTGTGATATTAGGTGGAAAATGGATGAAGGATACAAATGACTTGACAAATGCCAAATGACTCAACCCCTCTATGGAAGCCATAGAGGGGTATTTATAGCCCATACGCCTCTAAACTATACATAGTTGCCTATTCTAGTCCTCGCGTATGTGACTATGATAAACTATGGTAATTCTGTAATGTCGTCACGTAAAAGTGAATTCCCAACAATCTTCCCCCACGGGACGATTTACAGAATTACTTACAATAATTTCCTAACAAGTACATAATGATTAAGAACAAGAACTTCCATGAAGCTTCATATGCTGATGACGTCTTCTGTGGTGTTTGACTTCAAGTCTGCACTCCAACATGAATCATCTTTGTAGTACATTGTAGGAGAAATATTGTAATAGGCACGAAGTAAGTAACCCATACACTTCTGGTTAAGGAGAAGCTTCTGAATTAGCTTCCCCCTAATTCGTGCCATATATTCTTGATTTAGAAGCTTTAAAAGCTTCCCCCCAAACTAGCAATGAATCAGCTTCCCCCTAATTCATGCCACATATTCATTATTAGAAGCTTTCAAAGCTTCCCCCCAAACTAGCAATCCTCTCTTGAGCAGTTTCAAAGCTTACATACAAGCTTAGAATAATTAAGTGCACAGCGGAACTGGTAGGATACCACATCAAATATTACTGCTCTTTTTAAGAATAAGCTTAGTGATTGATCGTTTGGGGTAAGCATTATCTGGATCAGCAACGTATCTTCTCACGCTTAAATAATTCTTCTCACACCGCTTCCCCCTGGAAAGTCAAATAATGCATACAAAAGTTCTCAAGATATCACTTCCCCCATGTGTCTGAAGAAATGCCCCCAAAAAGCCATAATTTAAAGCGCTGATATTCTCTGCGGTTATGACATATGTCTTCCCGGCATAGCCTTACTTAAAAAAATTCAAGAAAGATGCTCCATGTCAAGCTTTCAAGAAAAAGAAAGGCACTGGCTCAAGGGTTCATCAGGAAGAGTGTTTAAGAACTTGGTGTTCACTTGAAACTGCTATTGTCACTTCCCGGTATCCTACTACAAACAATCAGCTAAGGACTTCGTCAAACCCTCGTCAACAAGCTACCATCTATGATGGAAAAGTGACGGTGCAACCTGTACAGGGGAGACACACTTCTTATGCTGATGGAACAACACAAAAATCCTGTATCATAAGTATATACATAAAATCAGAAAAACACAAAAAGATTTTATTTTTCATTTTTATAAACTCAGAAAAACCAAAAATAAATTTCCGTTCTTGTGACTTAAGCTTGCACTAAAGTTGAAGAACGTGTAGAGAATATGTGCTTCCAAGCAAATCTCTAAGTCTCAATACCCTTGCCAAATAAGAGACTTTCATCACCTCTGTGATTTATCCAAAACCACTAAGCGTGTGACACCCTGAGTACTACAATGTAACTCCTTTAATTGATAGTTTAACCTAGGTCTTCACCATCCACCCATACTGCATGGAAACTAATAAAACCAAGTCTTCAACTTAAATTAAGCTCGAGCAAGTTATCATTGAAATCATGCATCCAACCAACCCCGATTTCAAGATAAAATAAGTACACGCCTTCGTAAAATGCCACTTCAATCACAAATAAGTGATACCCGATCATCTCCGTAGTCACAAAAATTAATTTCACATCCAGCCTTTAAGTTTCATAATTCTTTATCCAAATTGATCCCGGTCTCGTCACAAAATCTTGTCACTTTGTCATTTTTAAAGTTCACATGTAGCCGAAAGCCACTTAATATACCGAAAGTAGGCTTACTTAACCAAAGCTTATAGTAAATTTCGTATAGCCTATTACCAGCCCAACAAATTCTCGAATTAGAGTGTGTAAAGCCCATAGTTTTCAAAAATTATGCACAACCCAAGCCCACACAAAAGATATTATCCAGCCCAACATCAAACTTGAACTCGGCCTGCTAATATTAACAATAATCCAACCACGAGAGTCCAGCCCATGTTAATTAGGAGAGATCGCCTGCAACCATCCAATTTCAACCCGACCATACACCAACAAATAAAAATACTACACCCACAGTCCCTAAATATTAGACGTTCCATATAACACAACCCTAATCTCACATATGTCATTTATCCACCGCCCCCATCAATCTTTCTCTCTCAAACCATTTAGTATGAAAAAGATTCAACTAGCCTTTATACTTCATAAACAAAGATCGATCAAATCCACCCTTATATCTAAGATGCACCAATCATTTTCATCATCCATACGCAGCTACACCATTGACTCACAGATAGAAAATAACCCATGAATCATATTCAGTTCACTAAATCACCGACTCAAACCCATTCGAATGAAGAACGAAGAGAACCCTTTTGATTTACTACTGCCAATATCAAAGTAGAAACCATGTCATTAGTTGTTCTCACGAACCAAGACCACGGCTTCAAGATCCTTATAGGGTCTCGGGTAGGTGCATTGATATTGTTTTGAGACTTCGAGTCTTACAAATCGATTTAAACCGAAACAAAGGAATGAACTATAACCCAATTGTTATAAGTTTATTTCTTTAATTTCGAATATTAAGAATGGATCAGTGATGAAATCGTGTTAAATCTTTTATAAGATTTTGGTTTATTAAGCCTAAACATGAATCTGAGATCATTGTTTGACTTATTTTTGTGTCTTGTTGAGAAATTAGAAGTGATGGAGTTGTTGGATTATAATTTGTGACGAAGAGGTAGGTAGATCGAGTCGGATTTGTTGAAATTGTACTTGTGATGAGGGTGTAGGCTGTTGATTATGTTGTTGATTATTGTTGAGTTTGACCGGGTCAACTCGGTAAATACCGAGTTGACTCGGTTTGGTTTAGTTCGACTGTAAACTGGTTCGGCTCACAAGGGTGACCAACTCGTTCGGTCACAGGTTTTAACACATCGTATCGGGAAATCCTCAGAGGACGACTCCGTTCGATTTACATTAAGTTGAAGCTCGTTCGAATCCCATATTGTTTGTAACTCGTTCGAAATCCTTTAAGGTGCCCCCGTTCGGATCCACATTGAGAATCACTCGTTCGATCCTTTAAGGGTGGCCACTCGTTCGGTTCTCAAAGTTTGAAACTCGTTCGATCCTTCAAGGGTGGCCACTCGTTCGGTTCACTAAGTTGAACACTCGTTCGGTTCTCAATGATTCTTGCTCGTTCGGGTCCTCTTGGTTTAGACTGGTTCGGTTCCGTCTAGGTTTGAACTCGTTCGGTTGAACTATACCCAAAAACATGTATCTGAGTTGTTGCCTTTTTCAAACTATATGGAACCAAAAAGAAACCGATTAGCTCAAAAATAAGCTTGTGATATAAGCTTAAATAAGCTGAGACCAAAAATAAAACTGTGTATATGAATTTTTGGAAGACAAGAAGGGACCAAAAATAACTTATAAAAAATGAAAAAAAAACTGTTATAAACAGTGTCTCGCAACCCAAAAAAAATTCGCACTCCTTTGTAAAAGAAAAATAAGACCAAACGGACCAAAACATCACAACGACATGACAAAGTGACAAGACCAAACGGACCATAAAGATAAATCCGACCCAAGAGTATGTTGCCATGGCTCTTGATACCAATTGAAGAATCTACGAAAACTATGATCCGGTGGTCTTGGTGAGTCAAACCACATGAAAGCCATTTTAGTGAGAGAGAGTAGAGAGATGGAAGATGAACTTGGGTTATTAGGTGAAAAATAGATGAAGGATACAAATGACTTGACAATGCCAAATGACTCAACCCCTCTATGGAAGCCATAGAGGGGTATTTATAGCCCATACGCCTCTAAACTATACATAGTTGCCTATTCTAGTCCTCGCGTATGTGACTATGATAAACTATGGTAATTCTGTAATGTCGTCACGTAAAAGTGAATTCCCAACACTTCCATATTTGTGTTTTCAGATTTTGGTTTGTGGGAGAACTTCTTGCTTTTTCCCAAGTTTGGCCAGGTCAGAGCAAAATGATCCTTTTCAAACCTTCAATCTTGTAGAACCTCTTAACCAATCTTTTCGAGCTAATGAATCATTGATTGTGCCGAAGTTTAAATGTTTTAAACGACGATGCCACAGCCATGATTTAGACTTGGAAGCTTTGGACAACAAGCATATGGAGAAGACTTCACATATCAATCAATCGATAAATCGAGACAAATTGGTGCGATGACTACCTTTAAGTAAAGTCATCACCCATTAATAACACGAACGTAAAATATCAGTAGTAAAAAGGCAATAATGCTTCTTAAGGCAACTTCAAGACAAAACAACAAATTGCCCTACAGAGAATAGATTGTGTCCAAGTCCCTCCACGTAATATACTCTGAGATCACACTGTCTCCAATAACATAATCTCCAAAACCCAAGATAGCACCGAAGTGATCATTCCGCGAAATCTGACTGACCCGAAAGAACTTTTCCACAAAGTTTCTTGAGCTTTGAACGATTCCCCGTCATTATGTTTTGAACACCTAGTCCATATACAAAGGATGAACCTGTACGACCTGCATTGAAAATAGACAGTGTGGGAGAGTTTTTGGAATTCAGTTCCCTAGATTTTTGTTGGGGTCCCTGGTGTTAGCAGTTATGATAAAACATTGTACAGAAAGCTTAGTTAAAGGCACAAGATTCCCTAAGGCAAATTTTCTTTCCTGTTGGTCTCCATTGATAACCACAATTAAGTTTTCCTAAGGAGAATTTCTTTCCTGTGGGTCTCCATTGATAACCAACATTAGCAAATAGTTTGCCCGTTGCTTTCCAAACCTGCTTGGTCTTGTTCAAACTGTATATCAACGGCTATAAATGACACATTTACCTTTTGTTGCCAAATCCTGCTTGGGTCCTTGTTCAAACTGTTATTCAACAGTTTGCCTTTGGTTGCCAAATCTGCTTGGTCTTGTTCAAACTGTTATCAGACATTCGCCTTGTAGGTTTCCAAATCTGCTTCCCTTTATTCAAGACAATTTTAATAGTGGGGGTAGCATTCACAGAGCTCAAAATATTAACAACACACATTTCATGATTTGCAGAATTCAAACATTTGTTACACGTTTTGCTAGTTTTTCTAAATGCAATCGTTCGTAACATAAGGACTGATAATGGTACTGAATTCGTCAATCAGACACTGAAGGCTTACTATGAAGAAGTCAGAATCTCACATCAAACATTAGTTGCTCACACTCTACAACAAAATGGCATTGTCAAAAGATGGAATCGTACTTTAGAGGAAGCTGCTCGAACCATGTTGATCTTTTCAAAGGCTTCATTATTTCTTTGGGCAGAGGCAGTTGCAACAGCTTGCTATACACAAAACCGATCATTAATCCGAAAACATCACAACAAAACATCGTATGAACTTCTCCATGATAAAAAACCCGACTTATCCTATCATCATTTCTTTGGTGCTCTTTGCTATCCCACTAATGACGGTGAAGATCTTGGTAAGTTGAAACCGAAGGCTGATATTATAATTTTTGTTGGTTATGCTCCCGCGAAGAAAGCTTTCCAAATCTATAACAAAAGGACCTGAATGATTATTGAAACTATACATGTTGGTTTTGATGAGTTAACCGCAATGGCTTCTGAACAATTCAGTTCAGGTTCTAGGCCTAAACTTTTGACTCCTAGAACAATCAGTTCAGGACTCGTGCCAAACATTCCTTCTTCAACTCCGTATGTTCCACCAACAAAGAACGATTGGGAAATATTGTTTCAACCTATGTTTGATGAGTACCTCAATCCTCCACCATGTGTTGATCCTCAAGATCCTACAGTCATTGCTCTAGAACTTGCTATTTCAACTAGTACACCTTCCTCAATGATAATTGATCAAGATGCACCATCAACAAGTACTTCACAAACACCTCCAAAAACACCATCCCCAGTTATTCCTCTCAGTGTTAAAGAAGCTGACCATGATATTGAAGTTGCAAACATGGATAATAATCCCGCTGTTGAATTTCCAATTCTAGAACCTAGTTACAAAGAATCCTCTACTCAGGTTTTTATTCCAAATCATGTGCATTCAATCAATCAACCACCCAAACACATCAATAAATGGACCAAATATCACCCAATTGACCATGTTTATTGGTGATCCTTCTAGATCGGTTTTCACTCGACAACAACTATAAGATGAAGCTTTATTCTATTATTTTGATGCTTTCCTTTCTTCTGTTAAACCCAAGAGTTATAAAGACACATTAAAAGAATCCTGTTGGATTGAAGCCATGCAAGAAGAATTCAACGAGTTTGAACGTCTGGAAGTTTGGGAGCTCGTACCTCGTCCAGATTGTGTAATGGTTATTACCTTGAAGTGGATCTACAAGGTGAAATTAGATGAGCTGGGAGGTGTATTGAAAAATAAGACTCGTTTGGTAGCGAGAGGTTATCGTTAGGAAGAAGGCATAGACTTTGAGGAATCTTTTGCTCTAGTTTCACGACTCGAGGCCATCCATATCTTTATTGCATTCGCTACTCATATGAACATGGTCGTCTACCAAATGGATGTGAAGACTGTGTTTTTAAATGGCATACTGCGTAAGGAGGTCAATATTAGTCAACCAGACGGGTTTGTAGATCCGAAGAATCCCAATCATGTGTATAAGCTAAAGAAGGCTCTTTATGGGTTGAAACAAGCTCCACGTGCTTGGTTAAAATTTGATCTCATCATTTCTACTCTCCCAGAAGTTCACCAAAGGCACTGTCGATCCAACATTGTTCGTCAGATGTGAAGGCAAGGACATATTATTGGTACAAATTTGTGTTGATGATATTATCTTTGCTTCCACTAAACCTGATCTTTGTGAAATATTTTCAAAAATAATGTGTTCAAAATTCCAGATGTCAATGATGGACAAACTATCATTTTTTTAGGACTACAGATTTCTCAGAGTCCTAGAGGTATTTTTTTTAAATCAATCCAAATATGCTCTTGAATCGATTAAAAAGTATGGTATGGAAAACTGTAAACCAACGGATACTCCAATGGTGGAGAAATCCAAACTGGATGAAGATCTACAAGGGAAAGTTGTTGATCCTACACATTATCTTAGAATGATTGGCACCTTATGTATCTCACAGCTAGTAGACCTGACCTTGTATTTGCTGTGTGCATGTGTGCCTGGTATCAAGCAAAGCCTACCAAAAAGCACTTACATGCGGTTAAGCGAATCTTTCAATACCTACGAGGAACCACTAATATGGGTCTGTGTTATCCGAAGGATTCTTGCATTGCTCTAACAGCTTTTACAGATGCTGACTATGCGGGTTGCCAAGATACCAGAAAAAGTACGTCTGGATGTATGCAGCTACTAGGTGATAGATTGGTGAGCTGGTCATCAAAGAAACAGAAGAGCACCGCCATATCTAGTACAGAAGCTGAATACATTGCCTTGTCAGGATGTTGTGCTCAAATACTTTAGATGCGATCACAATTGACTGACTATGGCCTTGTGTTCAACAAGATACCTCTGTACTGCGATAATAAAAGTGCCATTGCTTTATGTTGCAACAACGTCCAACACTCCCGATCCAAGCATATAGACATCAGACATCACTTTATCAAGGAGCAAGTGGAGAACGGGGTGGTTGAGCTGTATTTTGTCAGAACAGAGTATCAACTGGCAGACATCTTCACCAAGCCTTTAGCACGAGAACGACTGGAATTTCTCATCAAAAAGCTTGGAATGCAAAGCATGTCCCCGGAGACTCTGAAAAAGCTGGCAGACGAAGAGGAAGAGTAATGGTGGTACTCTCTTCACATATCCTCTGTATCATATGTATATAAGAAAATCAGAAAAACCCAAAAAGATTTTTCATTTTATATAAACTTTTCAAAAAGAAAATATAAAAATATAAAATCATAAAAAGAAAATACAAAATTAAAAAATCAGAAAATATAAAAATATGGTGTTCTTGACATGTCTTCTGAAAATTGATAACATTTACGGCCTTAGAAATGTCACTTAATAATGATACAAGACTGTAAATGAAGTTCGAGCAGAAGTTCAAATAGTTTTCAAAACATGTCATATGGCTTGCTATTATTTTCAGATAGCAACCCGGTCTTCAATTTAAAGGCAAGTATTTTGTCAAAAAGAAAACTTGACCTCACAATGGGAAATTTATTTTTCTAAGGAATGAATGACTTCATATTCATTCAAAGGCTTGTGTTTACTTTGCAACACAACCCGTGCTTCCTAATCAAATAGGTGTACGTTTCAGTGCATTTATTTATGTACAACGAGAGAAATCTTGTTTTTATTGGTGTTTTCTTAGAAAAATAATTAAGAATATCAGTTTCTCACCTGATTTTTTTAAAGAAGTTTCTATCACTCAAACACTGTCTACATATCTTTAAATAGAAAACGTGATATTATTTGAGGGGGAGAAATAGTCAAATTCTTTCAAAAATGTTTTTCTTTCAAAAAGTCATCTCGGAATAAATGGTAAAAAGTTTTTCAATAACGGATTATCAACTAAAGGGGAGTTAATGTATTTGTAACTCAATTGGTCTTAAAATGTTATTGAATTTATTCTTTAAGGGACTAAATGGTAAAATATAGGACTTAGATTCCTAGCTATAAACTTGAGGGGTTAAATATTCCATTTCCATAACTATATTAGGCTTAGTTATAAGATTAATATGAAAATAGAATATGATATAAAGCACAAGGACCATTCTTGCCATCTATCAAATCTTGGCCGGTTATATGTGTTTAAACACATTTCGCTATCACTCACATTTTTTAAATATTCCAAACACCCTAATACTCTTTACACATTTCACTTCCATCATAATCGAAAATTCAAACTTGGTTTCAAGGCAAAAGATTCACATCTACTCGTTCATAGTTCATTCCTCATCATCTAGGTATAATGAATTAACTTAAATATCCTTTTTGCACTCTTAATCACTTAAAAACTAATTAGGGTTCATAATTTAAAAGTTGAGTGTTTATGCTAATTGATTGAGGGGTTTTGTATGTTAGGGTGCGATTAAGGTGCGTTTGAAACAATTTTAGGTATCTCAGACGTATTCGTGAGATATTTTGATTTTTGTGTTATTAATAAAGCGAAACATGTGTTGTATGGTTGAATATTCATGGGTTTGTGTCAAGTAATATCTATGATGCATGTTTATAACCATGTTACTAGTTTTAGCCTCCTTAGAATTCTTTTAATTGGACAAGTTGTCTCCTAGGCGTGCGAAAACTATTAACTGTGTATAAGTTTGCTCATATGGTATGAAATGTGTTTGTAAACCGGTTTGTTCAGGTGAATTAGTGTTTATAAAATAAAACTTAGTAAATAATATATTTAAAATAAATATCGCAACATCATCAAGTTTTTGGCGCTGCTTCATGGATCTAAAAAATAGTATTTAAATTTTGATTTCTTGTAATTTTTAGTTTTAATCTCTTTTACTTATGAGAACTAGAAGTAGTAACTCCAGGATGGCCACTCCGTTCGCCAATCCTAAAAGACAGTTTTGGGCTAGAAGAGATACTTCGCCTACTCCAATCCACAACATCTATACTTTTATGAATCTGAGTCATCCGAATCAGAATCTGAAGACATTAGAGAAATAGACATCGAGACCCTCACATTGGAACAATATCTTAATCTTAACAACATACGTAGCAGAAAGAACAACCCCGAGAAAACAACATTTGAAATAAAAGGACAATTTTTAAGAGAGTTACATAAAATTACCTTCTCAGGATGCTCAACTGAGAATGCAATCGAGCATATCGAAATGAACTTTTCGAAGTTGCAAAGTCGTTAACCACAAGATGAATCTGCTCCGTTGCAAGTATTCCCTCTAACACTTATTGGGGAAGCCAAAAGATGGTTCGACAGAACATCTCCTAGACACGCAAAGAATTGGGATGAACTAAAACAAAACTTCATCCAAAGATTTTGTCCACCTGCTATGATACTTGAACAATTAGGAGAAATTCATAATTTTAAGTAAGAAGATGAAGAATCATTATTTCACACTTGGGAAAGATATAACGACCTCCTATTTTAATGCCCATTTTACGATCTTAACGATAATAAAAAAGTAAGTACCTTTTATAACAGGCTAAAGGGTCAGACTCTACGAATTGTTGCTTCTAATGGTCTTATTCCAGGGCTTACAGGTTCGGAAGCATTAAGATCAATTCAAGAATTGACTGATCACTCCCATAAATGGCACAATGAGGAATGCAAAAATACTCCTTCTCCATTTAATATTATTACCGAAAAACTCAAATCCCTAAACCATGAAATGGATGAGCTTAGAGTAGATGTTCGTAAAATTAATACGAATGATGAAATGAGAAGCCTCCATGAAGAAATCAAAAGTATAAGGACTAGTGAGATCAGTTACAACAAATTCTCTCCTAAATCAAACATTCACTCACCCAACCTCAAGGACACATTTGAACACTATCTGAAGGAATCTTGCAAAAGGCAAGATGTTCTGAATGAATGGATGAAGAAATTCATGATAAATACTACGATGAACTTCAATGATCACAATTCTTTAATAAAGAGACTTGAGAAAAATATAAATCACATTGTTCAGTTAATATCTACACATAACCTCACTAACGAAGAATGTACCAATAAACTTAAACCTGCTAGCGAAAAACCTACGTTAAAGGTTGAGACTTTGGCAGAAAAGGTAAAAAGACACATTCCTGATGAAAACAGTAAGGGGGAAACAATCTATAACACATCAGTAATTACAGAACATACTCAACAAAAATTAGTATCTCATGAAATAGAGATCGAGGAAGTATCCATGGTTAAATTAAACGCCAGATGCTCTACTGTCCTTCAAAATGAACTTCCACCTAAAGAAAAAGACCCAGGAAGTTTCATTCTACTGCCTATATGCACCATTTAAATAAAAACAACTAAGCAAGCAGTAGCTTACCCTATGGGCAAGCATCATATTATGCATTTTCCTCCTTTTTTAAGCGGTTGGACTTGGAACCCCAAACCAATCAATATGGTTATAGAAATGGCTGATAGGTCCATGCAATCGCCGATGGGAATAGTCAAAAATGTGCTGGTAAAAATTAATAAATTTATATTTCCTGTCGATTTTATCATTCTTGATATAATTGAGGATAATAAAGTCCCAATAATCCTAGGGAGACCTATGCTTGACACTAAACATAAATAATCGTAAAAAACCTATCTCTCACGACTAGTAATGACGTCTTTGGTAAAAAGATATCTCTAGAAGTAGTGACTGAACAAATTACTTTTGACATCAATAAAAAAGGAGATCCATCCGTAATCTCACTTGTTTGTGTTATAAATAGTTTGTCAGAAATCAACGAGCTTTATGAGCCTAAAGACCTAGAAGAACTGCTTTTAAGCAATGATGATTTAGACATTTTCCTAAACAATAATGACTTATTACCTAACTTGGAAAGTCATGATAATATGCTCCTTTTACCCACAGGGTCAACCAGGTTTAATAATGATTCTAGTAAAATATTTTGTAATCCCAACAGTAATTCAAGCATCAGTATGGATGACTTTGTCAAGATGGACGACGTATAGGATAATTTGGATTACAGGGACTTAACCTACGAGGGGACTAAATATCCTGTTAAACCTGAGTTTTTAAACAGTAGCAATATAATCCATCTCCATGGCCTGTATAACCTTCAAATCACTTGCAAAATAGGGTTTGTAAACTTTGATCCTTACATTAAAACAGAATCTCCTTTTAACATTATGTCTCAAAAAGCTTATAACTCTATAATGAAACATGAACTTGAATTCACATGGAACAATATGGTGGGGTTCGCTAGAAATTTGCATGTGTTCATCGAGAGTCATCAGTTCTTAATTGATTTCATCATTCTCTGAAAACATCAACAAATTTGTGAAGAAAGGTTGACAGACTTTTCATAATTTAGGACAGGCCTTTCAAGAAAACAATAGGTTTAGTTATAGACGACACGTTTATAATGGAATCCTTTGTTTAAAATTTAGATGACAAACTATATTCCATATCCTTGAGCATAAAAAAAGATTATGTAAGGGTTAATAGTAAGAGCAACACAATACAATATGACCTATTTTAAAGATTAGTGATGAGGATAGGTCCAGGGGGATCCATCATCCGTACCAAAAAATAAAAGGGTTCTACCGAGGGTGCCTTAAGTTAGGTGAAGAATACAAGCATGATCAAGAGGTTATTGATTGGATTAAAGGACATACAACATAGAGTTGGCATGAGTCTAACTTGAAGACTCGTTAATAAACAAAAGTTCTTGTTGGGTGACAACCCATCTTTTAAATTTCATTTCTCGTATATTAGTTGGTTTGCATGTTTTACCTTATTTTGCAGGTTCTAGCAGCTAGGAGGCAATCTCGAGACTGTCTCGGAGCGTAACTATGTGGTAGCCTTTCTGATTTACCAATAGTTACGGTGTAGCATAAAAGGTTACGCCGTAACCAATCTAATTATGACGTAAACCATATAATGGTTGCGCCGTAAACATTAAACTAAAGTTTTTTCCAAAATATATACCACATGATTACGGCGTAACCACCAGAGTTACGCCGTAAACTCTTTCTGCAAAACTTTTAAATTAAAATTTTAATACAATGCTAAACCTTGTAAATCTAAATGAACTTTGTGGGTATGTTCTCTGGAAACCCTCACGAGACTTCACTTGTCCACTTGGGCCACCAAGTGGTTTAAAAGGCTTGTTGCATATGCTAAATACAACTGTGATTCCTACGAAAGTGAGTTAGGTTTGTAGTTATTGTATATTTCTTTTTGAAGGATTTTATGCTATTAGTTTGATTTAGTGATCACAAGGGATATTGAGCTTGCTCAAGATGGAGATTTTTTCGTCAACTTATTACATTTCATATGATCAGAAGCAAAGCTCAAGGGAGTTTCTTGCTCTAATTCTACTCTTTTCTATTTATTTCATTTCTTTAATGTACAATAGGGGCATTGTACAAATCAAGTGGGGGGATGGGAGTAGAATTATCACTTGACCTATTCTTGCCTTCGATTTCCTAGTTTTCTCATTATGCAAGATTTATGCTGCTTTTAAAATTTTTGACATGATTTTCTCACTAAACTAGAATTAATCTTTTCCGAATGCACATTACCCTTTATTATTACTTGGTGAGGTTTAAGCCTAATGTTCCGTTATTTCGAACTCAATTATTAAAAATCCACCAAAATAATGAAGTGTGCGTTAGTATATAGACTTTAGTACTTGCATGTACATCATTTTTGAGAACCAAATTGGAATTACAAGAATAAGATGGAACGGAGAAGGCAACAGATAGGAAAAATTCACCCAAATAAGCCTATATGTGTGTGTTTATTCGACTTTAACACTGACTTGTCGACGTCCAGGGTTCGTGATAAAAAAACTTTGTTGCAGCTCAATCATTAGTGCATAAGATACCCGTAGATCACCCTTGTTCAAGCCAATCTATGTTTTCACCGAATATTATATGTTTCGTTACATCATTTCACCTTAACCAACCCTGTAGTCTATATTTATCCTTTTGTTGAAATTTTTGGCTACCTAAGTCCATGGTTCAAGAAAATGGTCTGAAGATTGGCACTTTCGTTGATGACCATATTGATTTTGATCCATGAATACCGCCCTCTATTATCACTCTCCTGATACTGATTATATCTCATTGATGGAATGTTGATATATAAAGGAGTATTGTAAAGAAAAAAAAGAAAAGAAAAGGTGGTGCAACTATAAGCCACCTAGTGATTAAACTCTTGATGTTGGTAATAAAACCAACAAAGTAAAAAGGTGGTGAAATTAATAAGGCACAAAGTAATTATGGTAATGGTGCACTATAAGCCATCTAGTAAAAAAGGGTTAACACCTCCGCAAGGATCTCAATATTACTAACCCATTTGTAAGAGATTGATTAATTTTCGCAGCTCAAAGACTTGGACTATAATGGAACAGTACCGGATAAGGATACCTCAGATTATATAGACTATTTGATTGTTTAACACGTCAATAAATCATATCCAGTCTATCTAACCCTTATATCAACCGAATAACTGTGTCATGTCACCCATGTGCCTTTAAGAATTGTTTAGACCCTAATTCTAACTGGTGCAGATTTGTGTACTTCCCAAGCTTATGATAGAATACATGCTATGACTATATAGTTAAGCGACCACCCCAAATGACACTTATATATTGAGAGTGAGTGATTTTTGATCCCCTTTTCATGAGGTGTTTGGCTTTGATGTTTCTAGCATAAGTCTTTTATAAATTCATTTCTTTGAGTTAAATTAGAGAAAGGTCTACTTGAGGGAAAATAGACTATAAGAGTGGGGGATATTTTGATAACAATCGAAATATTGATACTTTTTAGAGTTAATTCTCCCCTAAAAAATACTTCAATTGACTTATAAATACATTAATTGATACTTTTTACGGTATTTCTTTGTTTTCCAGGTAAAATGCAAGTAGTGAAAAAAACACAGTAAAAGACATAAAAAGTGAGTAAAACGCATGATTCTTACGAATTTTTACTGCGTAACACCTCCGAAGTGTTTACGCCGAATGTATTCAATGCCAGACAACACGTCACCTACAATATTACGAGTGTAACCACATGAAATGTGTAGCCTTAACAATCATTATTATTGTAGGAAGAGTCATCCTAGTCATTAATTACGCATAACGTGCTAATTTAGTACGCCTTAATATATTATTGTATGCCTACCACAAAGAAAAGCCTCGTCAGCACTTTACGGCGTAACACTCTACAAGGTTACGCCATAACAAATTCGCAATCTATAAATAGAGGCCTCATTTCAGCCACTTTAGCATCATCTATTCCACCAGATATCCAAGGGGTGACCAAGGCCTCAAAAGCTCGAAGAATTCCACCAGAAGTCCAAGGGAGATCACACTTATATTACTTTTGTATTTAATCATTCATAAACCGCATCTGTAAGAATTATGAGTTTTTCAATCAGCGAATTCCTTTTTATATAATTCTTGCTTTGTTGTTGCTATGAGCGGCTAAGCACTTCAAGTGTTGGCCTACTTATGAATTTACTATCGTTATAATGTTTGTTTCCTGTTAAATCATGTTGTTTGGTAAATATCCTTTTGACTATCGTGTAACCCTGGGTTTTGTTAGTATTACGGGTGGTTTAGACCCTATTAGTCCTTGCTATTAGATTACCCGCTGTGAACGTGTGGATTAATAGTGGTACTATGATAGGTTTTAAACCCTATCCCTAGTGTAGAAAACTAATCTTGTTTACCGGGCCTCTATCACTTAATATACTTAAAAAGCATATGAACTCTTTCATAGAGGGTTAATAACCTGTTTAGGTTATTAGACTAGTTCTTGGGATAGGTGGAATTAATCACTATGACTGGTTTCCTTACCTTCGTAACCTTCGGGGGATTTAGTGTTAGATAGAAAAACATCGTGAAGTTCTGGCTGCAAGTTTATGGATTTTCTGCATTCTAAGAAGCATAACTTAGTTGCTGTTAGAAAAACTTATGAGACAAATATGCTAAATAGTTAGTACTTGCTATTACTACTGCTAGTGGTAATATACCACAGCTAATGGAATGTTAAACCCTCAGAGACTAAAGAAGAAATACTACTAGTAGTTAATACTGGTATATGAAATAAAAGTTTTCTACTGTTAGTGTAACTTAGTACTACCAGTATATGTTAGTACTGCTAGAGTAAAGTTACAACTGTTAGCATAAAGTTAAGTACACTAGTGTCACTTAGTATCTAGTTGATAGAATAATGGAAAAAAATATTCAAGTAGATTACTATTTATGCTTGTACACAGTTAGTGCTGTTGGTACAAAAGTTAATGCTGCTGGTTATAACTGCTACAACTGCTTGAAGAATTTCTACCATCAGAAGGATAAAGACAAGAGAAAGGATAAAGATGAAGATTGTTTATCAAGATTACTTACGAGATAAGTATGAGATATTTTTGTAAAGATACGTAAAGTTAGTTTGTTTTAGAAGATCATGATAACTTCGAAAATATTGTAAGCTAGTTAGGACCCAATTTTTTTTTGTGTATAAAAGAGGTCCAAAAAAGGGCTAAAGATTGAATATCTTTCATTTTTTTGGTCAATCTATTTCTTAAGTCTTCAAGGTTTTGTAACCCTAACACATAAGAGGCTCGTTTTTTAATTTGAGGCTGAAAGTTTGGAAACAGTTTGATATGTGATCAATTTTATTACTTGTTTCAATGTAATATCTTCTTAGTATCATTTGACATATTCCTGCATAGAAGTCTTTCTAATATGCACAATCAAAGTTTTCAACAAAATTTGTGTTAAGATTTATCTAGCCATAACTATACCTCCACAAGCTAAGGTGATTAAAGATCTATTATATTGGTATCAACAATTGGTGATCATAGCAAGTGATTAGCTTTGAATACGAAGAAACGTATACTACACACAAGATCTACTATTTTCAAGAAGCAAGGATACTCAATCTAAAACTAACCGAACAAGATACCCATACTCTAACCTAGTGAGTATTATCTCTGGAAGATGAGGATAGAGCAGTACTTACAGTGCATTGATTACACTCTATGGGAGATTATAGAAAATGGTAATGCACCCATAATAACAAAAACTATTAACGGTAAGGAGACTGTTATCCCTCCTGCAGGTGTTGAAAAGAAGGCACAAAGAAGGGCAGAGTTGAAGGCCAGAAGCACTTTGTTGATGGCCTTACCTAATGAGCATTAATCAAGTTCAATACATACAGGATGTTAAACACTGATGCAAGCTTGGAACATGATATGGAGATAATACTTCTACAAAATATAACTCAGAAAAATCTTCTTAAGCAGCATATGAAAAACTTTGTTGCGATCAAACACAGAATTGATTGAAAGAAGCGTATGAAGGATTCAAAAGCTAATAGTCAACTGGAGAGTGCATGTGAAGATATCTCTCAAGAAGACATCACCAAAGTTCTTGAGAAGTTTATCACAAGAATGAACTATGCATACTATTGTATGGAGGAACAAACCAGAGATTGAGACATTGAGTTTGGATGACCTCTTCAACAACCTGAAGGCTTATGAATCAGAGGTCAAGGGGACATCTAGCTCAACCACAAACTCACACAATGTAGCCTTTCTATCCTCTAGCAGCACTAACAGTGCAACTAGAGCAGTTAATACTGCTCGGGTGTAATACTGCTAATAGCTCAACAACTGTTGAAAATTTAAGTGATGCTGTGATTTAATTCCGTCATAGGCTATCCACCAAGTATAAACAGCTAGATAATGAAGATCTACAACAAATCCATCTTGATGATCTAGAAGAGATGGACTTTAGGTGGCAGCCAAGAGCTATGCTGAACAATTAAGTTGGCATGAAATACCTGAAGAATACTAGAAGAAAGCTGGAAACATGGCCAACACAGAAAGAATTGGGTTTAGACAAGTCAAAGTTGAGTTTCTACTACCCAAAAAGAGACACTTTTTGTCAAGAAGAGTGTATGGCACTCTAGGAAGCAAGACGATCAGAACAGGGAGCCCTCCTAAAGGACTGTGCCAGTGGAGGAAACACATCAAATGCCTATATGTCTCAATGTGAAGGCTTGGTGATAGATGATTATGAGATGACCAATGCAGAAAGAGTGGGTCCAACCACTATTGCTTTCATGGCTTAATTCTTCAATAAATTTCAAGTTTAACATACTCAGAGCTTTCTCTGAGGTATCTAATTACTCAAATTGCTGTTCAGATACGTGTTTTAGAATGTGGTAAAAGATCTAAAAGAACATAAATGAAACAATTAGTTTAAAGAATTAAGAGCACTAAGAATAAGTGATGTCTCTTATAAAACCTGGTTTAGTATCTGTAGAAGCTTGACTGTAGTTTTTAAAGAAAAATGAGTCTTTTATAAGGAATATAATAAAACTCCTTCAAACGTGATATCTATTTAAGAGATTTAGATATTGGCAGAGCATAAAAGGAAGTTAGAGTTGGTTACAAAATGAAAAAAGAATAAGTTAACATACAGTAACAAAAATTTGAAATTCATCAAAAATCCTAAGTGGAACTTCTAGAACAGACAGATTAATATGATAGTGTAAAATAGATTAGGGAATAATGCTATCCCCACCTTCCCAATACTGGGAACTATATGCCCACCACAAACAGATTTAGTTTATCTAGTCTAGATGAATTTGTTGATGTAGTTTTTGTTATTGAGTCTGAAGTTGAAAAGCCTACAATTATGACTAAAGAACCTAATACTACTTAGGAAAGAAATGAAAGCACAAATTTATTGATGATGTTAGTTTCTGCAAGTGAGGAAGATGATGTGCCTAAGATTAAAACAGTTGAGATGTTTAATAAACATAGTTTTGCTAAGATAAACTTTGTTAGGTCTACTAAGCAAGTAAAATCTCCTAGGACCACATCCGTTGATAAAAATAGGCAAAACATACCTAGTCCTAGAGGAAACAAGAGAAATTGGAATCAAAAGATGTCTTACAAATTAGGAAATAATTTTGAGATGTTCAACAAAGCTTGTCATGTATGTGGTAGCTTTGAACATTTGAGAAAAGATTGCAATAACTGGTAATAAAAATAAAAGGTTTTGCAAAACCAGTTAGGACCGAATTAACAAAGGGTGAACAGAACAGAATTTCTCTAAATTAACTCACCCCAGTCCAAAAAGGAACATGATTCCAAGAACAGTCTTAACTAGGTCTGGCCCAATTTCACTTAATACTTCTAGACCAATTAATACTGTTCAACCAAGAACAGCAGTGAATAATGTAGGACCCATGAAAAATGTTATTAATAATGCATATTTAACTGCTGAAAGGCCTTTTAACAAAACAACATCAACTAATAACCATAATTTCACTAAAAAGGTTAATAATGTTAAGGGAACTCAAGTTTAATACTATTAGGAAGGACAAAACATTTCTAATAGTGCTGTTAAAGGAAACAAGTGAAATGCTTGATTAAGCCTCATCATATTGGGTCAGGAAACCAAAAGCACAAAGTATTGTAACATGTCTCTAGACATAATTGGTGCATCAATGAATTTTAAAAATATTTTACAAGAGTTGAAGCACAAGCAGATCCCAAGTCAGTAATGGCTTGGGTCCCCAAAAAAAATAGATTTTTTTTACCATTATATGCATGGGCAGATCCACAACTAGATTTTTAATGATAAAGGAGTGATTGACAGTCATGCTCTAAGCACATACAGGAAATAGATCCTATCTTTACATATACATGAGAAATTGATGAGGATTTGTTTCCTTTGGAGAACTTCCAAATGGGAGGGAAAATTACTAGGCAAAGATAAAATAAGAACTAGGTAAACTGGATTTACAGAGGTGTATTTTGTAAAGGAACTAAAGATTAAAACGCTTCTTTAGGTAGTTTTCACAAATCTTGACAAGAAGAAAAATGTTCTTATAACTGATACTAAAAGTGTTGTATCTGTCTCCAACTTTTAAGCTAACTAATGAAATGTCGTTGTTCTGCATAAAAGTTCCTATAAAGATAACATGTACAGTGTTGATTTAAAGAATGTTTTCCCTCAGGAGGTCTCCACATGTCTCTTTGCAAAGCCAAATAGATGAAAATCTAATTCTTTGGCATAGAGACTTGGACGTAGTAAATTTCAAAACAATGAATAAACTGGTAAAGGGAAGCCTTATAAGAAGTTTACCTTCAAAACGTTTTGAAATTAATCAAATCTGTGTTGCTTGTCAGAAGGTAACGCAAAATACAGCTTATTGTAAGAACCAAAACACGTCATTTCAATCACCAACCATTTAAAATGTTTGCACATGGATTTGTTTGCCCAACATTTGTAAAGAGTTATATAATGAAAAAGATGAACTGCCAAAGTTGTCATAGAATGAATTTAGTAGGAATAGTTAGTTTTTCTTTTAGCGACTAAGATGGAAACTAGTGAACATCCTTAAAACATTCATAAAAGGCATAGAAAATCTAATAGACCTTATGGGTGCAAGTGAGTAAGAGTGTTTACAATGGGGAATGAATTTCAGATAGTGTCAATAATCAGTTTCTGTGAAATGAAGAATTAAGAGGGAATTGTATGTTTGCTAGGACTCCACAACAAAATTGTGTAGCATAAAGCGAAAAACAGGACACAAATAGAGGCTTGCAAGGACTATGCTCTGCTGATTCAAAATTGCCAATAAAAACTTTCTGGGCTGAAGCAGTTAAATACTCGCTTTTATGTCCAAAATAAAGAGTGTAGTTATCAAGACCCACAACAAGACCTCCCCTTATGAACTTTTCTATGTAGAAAACCAACCTTAATCTTCATGAAACCATTTGGCTGTCTGATAAAATCCTTAGAACATAGATCACCTATGTAAGATTTGATGAAAGGCTGATGAAGGGTTTCTTTGAAGATACTCTTCCATTGCCAAAGCATTCAGGGATTATTCAACAATCTGAACAGAGGTGATAGGAGAAAGAACCAGCATGTCAAATTTATTGAGAATACACCTAATCATGCAGGAATGACCTAATTGGCTTTTTGATATAGATACACTAACAAAATCTATGAATTATAAGCCAATTGTTGTAGGGAATCAATCTAAGGTTGTGCAGATACAAAGGCATGTGATAATGCAGGTAAAACTAGTGTGGATATAGTACCTGGAAAAGATAACATTCTGCTACCATTGTGTCCTGTTGAAATTACTATTCTCTTCTAGTTCAAGGATCTCCTGATGCGAATATAAACCATCAAAGGGAGGCGAAAAGAAGGATGCATGACGAATCCCAAGAAATGAAGATATAGATGGTCCAGTACAGAAGTAAAGCAAGAGTTAATCAAGAAAAGGATGCAAATGTCAACAACACTAACAATATTAATACTGTTAGTCTAACTGTTAATGCTGCTGGTATAGAGGATAATGTTGTTGATGAGAATATAGTCTATGGCTATGCTGATGATCCTAATATGCATGAATTAGAAGAAACTGGCATATTTAGTGATGCTGAAAATGATAATTCAGGTGCTGACATGAACAATTTGGATACATACTTCCAAAATTTGGATACACGTATCCCTGTCAGTCCTATTCCAACTACCAGAATTCACAAGGATCATCTAGTTGAACAAATCATTGGAGACATATATTCAGCACCTCAAACCAGAAGGATGACAAAGAGTGTGACTGAACAATCTATGTTTAGTTCAGTGCAGCAGAGGACCAACCATAAAGACTTTCAGAATTGTCTATTTGCATGTTTCTTATCACAAGAAGAGCCTAAGAAGGTAATTCAAGCATTAAAAGATCCAAGCTGGATAGAATCTATGCAAGAGGAGCTTCTGCAGTTCAAGTTACAACAGGTTTAGACCTTAGTGGATTTACCTAATGGCAAAAGGGCTATTGGTATGGGTGTACAGAAACAAGAAAGATGAAAGAGGAATTATGATTAAGAATAAAGTAAGATTGGTTGCACAAGGATACACACAAGAAGAAGGAATAGACTATGATGAGGTTTTTGCTCCTGTTGCCATATTGAAGCAATTAGGCTATTTTTAGCCTATGCCTCATTTAAAGACTTTGTGGTGTATCAGATGGATGTCAAGAGTGCTTTTCTGTATGGAAAGATTGAAGAGGAAGTCTATGTTTGTCAACCACCAGTATTTGAAGATCCATACTTCCCTGACAGAGTTTACAAGGTAGAAAAGGCTCTCTATGGTTTGCATCAAGCTCCCAGAGCTTGGTATGAAACCTTGTCAACTTATCTGTTGGACAATGGGTTTCAGAGAGGAAAGATAGACAAGACTTTGTTTATCAAAAGGGACAAAAGTGATATTCTGTTAGTTCAACTATATGTTGATGATATCATTTTTGGGTCTACAAGGAAGAAGATGTGTACTGAGTTTGAGAAGATGATGCATAAGAAGTTCCAGATAAGTTCTATGGGAGAGCTCACATTTTTCTTAGGTCTGCAAGTGAAGCAAAAGAAATATGGGGTTTTCATTAGTCAAGACAAGTATGTGAATGAGATTTTGAACAATTTTGGTTTTAGTGATGTCAAGACAGCAAGAACACCTATGGAAACTCAAAAGGCTTTGCTCAAAGATGCAGATGGTGAATATGTAGATGAACATTTATATAGATCAATGATTGGTTCATTGATGTATCTAACTTCTTCAAGGCCTGATATTATTTTTACAGTATGTGCGTGTGTAAGATTCTAAGTCAATCCTAAAGTTTCACATCTTCATGCTATGAAAAGTATTTTTAGATACTTAAAAGGTCAACCTAAGTTGGGCCTTTGGTATTCTAAGGATTCACCTTTTGATTTGGTGGAATATACTGACAGTGGCTATGCAGGAGTAAGTTTAGATAGGAAATCCACAACAGGAGGTTGTCAGTTCCTAGGGTGTAGGTTGATTTCATGGCAATGCAAAAAGCAGACCGTGGTTGCTAATTCCACAACTGAAGCTGAGTATATAGCTGTTTCCAATTACTGTGGACAGGTGCTTTGGATCCAAAATCAATTACTGGATTATAGATATAACTTTATGCAGACTAAGATTCATATTGATAATAAGAGTACTTTCTGCATAGTAAAGAACCCTGTTTTCACTCAAAGATAAAGCACATTGAGATTAGGCATCACTTTATCATAGATTTCAATGAAAAGAAGCTTATTCAGATGATAAAGATTCACACAGATCAGAATGTTGCAGATTTGCTCACAAAAGCATTTGATGTTAGCAGATTTTAATATCTAATTGCAAGTATTGGAATGTTTAACCTCTGATGTATTGATTAGGGGGAGGTTAATTGTATTAATATGCAGTAGATTATACACAAATGATGATTTGAATGTAATGGAAAAGCTGCTAAGGATGAAATTCAAGTTAGTGATGTTTGGCTAACTTACTACTGGTTAGTATACTTACTACTACTATTATAATTAATATTATGGGTATTGAGAGAAATTAGTGAGAATGAAAAACAAAAAGAGAGATGTGTGAAACAAAAATAAAAAGAGTGACTTTGTGAGCTAAAAGAATTGAGAGAATTGGCGAGAATGATAAACAAAAAGAGTGATGTGTGACATAAAAACAAACAGAGTGATTCAGTGAGAAAAAGAATTGAGAGATATAGTGAGAATAAAAACAAAAAGAGAGCTGTGTGATATAAACACAGATAGAGTGAATTGGTGAGAAAAAGAATTGAGAGATATAGTGAGAATAAAAATAGAAAGAGAGCTGTGTGATATAAAAACAAATAGAATGAATTGGTGAGAAAAAGAATTGAGAGATATAGTGAGAATAAAAACAGAAAGAAAGCTTGTGAGAATCAAAATTGATGATGGAAATGCTTTTTGGAATGAAATTGGAGTTAATGCTGGTGACTCAAAGTTAATGCTGCTAGGCATACACTTACTAATGCCAGTGTTAGTTAATGTTTTTAGGCATAAACTTATTACTACTGGTTAAGTTAATAATGCCAGGCATAACTTACTACTGTTGAGTTACTACTACTGGGTCAGTTAATGCTGTTAGGCTTAACTTAGTACTGCTAGTTCAAGTTAATGTTGTTGAGGGTGATTTCATAAATACTTCAATTGAGGGTTTCTTTCAATCACTTAATCGATTTCAATCTTTGTTATACCCTCTAATCATAAACCCTAACTCAATTTCATTGTTAATCATCAAAACCCAACATCAATGGCTGCCCTAAAGTTCGCTAGTTCACACAACATGGTCGCATTCTTAGATAAACCCACTGAAAGTGATGGATTCGAGCAAATTGTGGATTTTTTGAACACACGTCCTATCAAATATGCGTTAACGGTTAATCCTACAATCTATACTTCATGTATTGAGCAATTCTGGACTACTGCAAAAGTGAAAACTGTTAATGGAGAAGTACAGATTCAAACCCTAGTGGATAAGAAGAAGGTGATCATCACTGAGACAAGTATAAGAAGTGATCTTCAATTAGAAGATGCTGAAGGTACTGAATGTCTGCCAAATGCTATAATTTTTGAATAGCTGACACTCATGGGGTATGAAAATCTTACACAAAAGCTTACATTCTATAAAGCTTTCTTTTCACCTCAATGGAAATTTCTTATCCATATAATTTTGCAATGCCTTAGTGCTAAGACTACTGCTTGGAATGAATTTAGTAGCACTATGGCCTCTGCTGTCATCTGTCTTGCTACAAACTAAAAATTCAACTTTTTCAAGTACATTTTTAATAATATGGTGAAGAACTTGGAGGGTGGGGTTAAATTTCTAATGTATCCAAGGTTTGTGCAAGTGTTCCTGGATAAACAAGTTGAAGGAATATCCAAACATAAAAAGATTTATGTTACACCTTCTCACACTAAGAAGGTCTTTGCTAACATGAAGAGGCAGGGAAAACACTTTTCTAGGTAGGGACACACCTTTATTTCCAACCATGATTGTTCAAGCATAAGAACAAGTAGATGAAGGTTTAGAGATACCAACTGATTCCCATCATACACCTACTACTACTCAACCATCAACATCTAAACCTCAAAAGAAATAGTCTAGAAGGAAACAGGGGAAGGACATTGAAGTTTCTCAACCTGTTGGTCCTACAGAACCTATGGCAGATGAGACTACAAATGTGGAAAGTGTACCTATACATTCCAATGATCCACTGCTTAGTGGTGAGGATAGACTGAAACTAAATGAATTAATGGAACTTTGTATGAAACTGTCTGAAAGAGTTCTTGCTCTGGAGACTACAAAGACCAATCCAGCACTAGAGATTGATAGCTTAAAAAGGAGAGTAAAGAAGCTTGAGAAGAAGAAAGGGTCAAGAACTCATAGACTCTGAAGATAAAGGTTTGGGTGACGAGGAGGATGCATACAAACAGGGGAGGAAAATAGCTGATATTGATGCTGATGCAGAGGTTACTTTGGTTGATGAGACTCAGGGGAGGAATGATGAAGAAATGTTTGATACATGTATTCTTGATAGTGAAGAAGTGTTTACAGAATAAGATGTGGTTAAGAAGGAAGTTAGTACTGCTGAAGTTGCTATTGACAGTACTACAACAACAACTATTGATGAGTTGACTCTGGCTCAGACCTTAATAGAAATCAAAGCAGTTAAACCCAAGGTTGTTACAACTGCTGCTACAACAACTACAACTGTTGTTACAAGACCCAAGGTTAGAAGGGTTGTAGTTCAAGAGCCAAGTGAATTTACAACAACAACATCACCTTCACAACCATCACAACTTTCACAGGTTAAAGACAAAGGCAAGGCAAAAATGGTTGAGCCTGAAAACCCTTTGAAGAAGAAAGATCAGATTATGTTTGATAAGGAGGTTGCTCAAAAACTTCAAGCTCAATTAGATGCTGAATTGGAAGAAAAAGAGAAGCTTGCAAAACAAAGAGAAGAAGATACAAACATTGTTGAATGGGATAATGTTCAAGCTATGATGGATGCAGATTATAAGCTAGCTGCAAGAATATAGGCAGAAGAGCAAGGAGAATTGACTATTGAAGAAAAGTCAAGATTGTTTGTGGAGCTCATGAATAAAAGGAAGAAGCATTTTGTAAGACTTAGAGCAGAAGAGCAGAGAAGAAAACCACCAACTATAGCTCAAAAGAGAAATACAATGTCAACTTATCTGAAAAACATGGCTGGATACAAGCACAATCAATTGAAGACCAAAAGCTTTGAGGATATTCAGATGTTATTTGACAAAGAAATGAAAAGAGTAAACACATTTGTAGACATGGATATAGAGTTGGTGAAAGGCAGTAAGACAAGAACAGAAAGAAGTTCTAAAAGAGCAGGAGAAGAACTTGAATCTAAAAATTTAAAGAAGCAGAAGTTAGATGCGAATGTAGAAGCTGAAGTAAATGATGATCAAGAAGAAGCAGAGATGAAAAAGCTTATGGAGATAGTTCCTGATGATAAGGTAGAAATAGATGCTATACCTTTAGCCACTAAGCCTCCAATCATTGTAGACTAGAAAATCATCAAAGAAGGAAAGATGGGATACTTTCAAATCATAAGAGCTGATGGAAGTTTAAAGAGGTACTCATCAATGATTAAGATGCTTCAGAATATTGACAGAGAAGACTTGGAAACTCTGTGGAAGTTGGTTAAAGCTAAGCATGGGTTAACAACAAGCCAGATGTGCATATGAAGAGTCATTATGACGGTGATCGAAAGAGATGTTTGAACTGATGTAAAAGCTTAATGTAAGAGGAATCTACAAGGACACAAAGTGATAGTTTGGAAGCTATTTTCTTCAAGTAGAGTACATTTTGTGAGATTTTAAAATTTACATATCTTTATGGCTGTGAAGAAAAAGGAGATATCAACTTACAACCTGCAGACAATCACATAAAATGCTCAACAAGAAGCTTCAGCTTCCAGCTGGACCATTGGAATGACAAAATGTCTGGGGTTTAACAATCCGCCCCCACCACCTTTCCAGCTTCTTAAGTTCCTTTAATTAAGCTTCCATGACAAAAAGACCTCCTCGCTCAAAAGAATAATCTGGAGTGTTTTGAACATGCAACAATTTATTAGGCCTGTATGCATTTGTTCAATTTACAATTTATTATCCCCCTATATCTATCCCCTAAGCTAACCTCTCATTGACCAATTTCTCACAAGCGCAAAAAATTAAATGCAAATAGAAAAAGTCTATAACATAAATAACTCATTACCATATTCCTTTAATATAATGTGTGCGAAAATAAAAATAATTGCAAAAATAAGTTAAAATAATGCAAAAACTATAAAAAAATACATGAAAGAAATAAAAATTCAAATCAAATCAAAAAAATAAAAAAGAAAAACAAAATTCATTAAAAAACAAAAACGAAAAAAACAAAACTACAAGCATAATCCCTCCTAGTGAAGATACTAACAAAAAAAAACAAAAAAAAGAATAACAAAACAAGAAAAATAAAATAAATAAAAAAAATGAAAACAAATAAATAAAAAAACAAAATGCAAAAAAAAAATACATACAAACTACTCAACCTCCCCACCCAAACAACCAAAACCACCACCAAATATCAGACAAACAAAACAAAAACCCCCACCCTAAACCAACACAACCCAAAACCAACTCCCTCAACAAAACCCCCACCACAACCCACTCACTAAAAAGTCAACCCCAAACCAAAAAACCACTACAAAAACAACCGCCACCCCCACACCCGAACCCCAAACCAAGACACACCCCAAAAAACAACCACCACTAACCCAACCCCCCCAAACCAAACTAACACCCTCCCCAAACACCCCCCCCCCCACCCCACCTACCAAACCAAATCACGAACAACCCACCGCACCATACCCCCATCAAACCACCCAAAACCCCAAAACACCCCACCCCCCCCCCCCAAAACATTCCCCCTCCCCTCACCCCTCCCCCTCCCACAAACGAAATAACAACCCGAAACCCAACATCCCCGCAATCAAAAAAAAACACCCAACCCCCCCACCCCCCCCCACCCTCACCAAACAAAACAAACCCCCTCAAAACCCAAACCCCAAACCCAACACCCAAACCCCCACCCCCACCCCCCACCCCCACAACACCCAACACCACCAAAAACAACACACAAACCCCCCAACCCCACCACCCCCCCCCCCCAACGAAACCCCCCCCCCACACAAAAAACCCCCCCCCCCCTCCCCCAAAACCAGCAAACCCCCCCAGACCCCCCCCCAACCCCCCCACCACCACACACCGCCCCACACCCAACACCAAACCCCCTCAAAAAACACCCCCCCCCCCCCCCCCCCCCCCCCCCTCCCCCACCCGCCCCCCTAACCCCCCCCTACCCCCCCACACCCAAACCCACCCCCCCCCAAAACAACCACCACCCCCACCCCCCCCAAACCCTCCAACCCCAACCAAACAACCCAGCCCCACCCACCCCGCCCACCCCCCCCCCCCCCCCCCCCCCACCCCCCACCCATACCCCCAAACACCCCCCACCACCCTCCTTCCCCTCTCCCAACCTACCAGCAAAACCCCCACCCCCAACCCCCAACCACCACCAAAAACCCCCCACCCCCACCTCCCATCCCGATCCTCACACCACCCTCCTCAAAACCCCACCCACACCACCAACAGCCCCAACCCTTCCCCAAACATACTTTATTCGTTACAGCACAGCACATCCCCACCTCGTACCGATAAAAACCCTAAAGCAATTACAAAAAAAAAAAAACTTATCCCTAAAAAACAACAAACCAACCCAAGACCCAACCCCCCCCAACCCCAAACCCCCCCCCCCCCTACCCCCCCCCCACTAAACCCCCCCCCCCCCCTACCCCCCCCCCCAAGAAACCCCCCCCTACCCCCCCCCCCCACACCACAACCACCAAACCCACCCCTCCAAAAAACCACCCCCCCCCCCACCAATACCCACCCCCTCCTCCCCCAATCCCTCCGCAAATTCCAAACCCCAAAACAAACCAGCCTCACCGTAGCCATCCGCCCCCCTCCTTCCCTCACAAACACACACACTCTAACCCCCCCCCCCCCACCCCACCTAACTAAACCACTACACTACTCCTAAAACAAAAAAAACAACCCCCCCCCTCCATTTCCCCACCCCACCCTCCCCCAAGCCCTCTCTCCACCCCTTCTCCACACAGTCCCTACACACACAAGCCAAAACGTCTCACTACCACTACCAAAAAAAAATCATCTCCCCCTACTCAATCACATCCCCCTCCAAGCCTCACCCAACACCCTTCAAAAACAAATTCAAAACACACTTGCAACCCCCTAATCCAAACATCTCCCTCCCACCCCCCAATCCACCCCCCACCCCCACCCCCCACCCACCCCCCCCCTCCCCCCCCACCACACCACCCACCCGTAAAAGGGCGCTCAAGTAGGCAAACCCAGACATTATTGAAGGATTAAAAGACTTTTTGAAGCTGTTTGGAAGTTACTGCTGCTAAGGTTAGAGTTACTGCTGCTAAGCATAACTTAGTGTTGTTAGTGATATTAGTGAAAAATATGCTAAGTAGTTAGTACTGCCAGTTACTACTGCTAGTATATATTACTACTGCTAATGGAAGTTAAGACTGCTCAGAGACTTAGAAGAAATACTACTAAGTAGTTAATACTGCTAGTATAAAAGTTACTACTGTTAGTGTAACTTAGTACTGCTAGTATATGTTAGTACTGCTTGAGTAAAGTTACAACTGTTAGCATAAAGTTAGTACTGCTAGTGTAACTTAGTACTGCTGATGAAGAATGAAGAAAATATTCTAAGTAGTTACTACTGCTTGTACACAGTTAGTGCTGCTGGTATAAAAGTTAATGCTGCTGGTTACAACTGCTGAAAGATTACAACTGCTAGAAGAGTTTCTACTGTCAGAAGGATAAAGACAAGAGAAAGGATAAAGATGAAGATTGTTTATCAAGATTACTTACGGGATAAGTATGAGATATTTTTGTAAAAGATTCGTATAAGTTATTTGTTTAGAAGATCATGATAACTTAGGAAAATATTGTAAGCCTGTTAGGACTCCTTGGTGTATAAAGGAGGTCCTAGGGTATAGAGTTCTATGTACCAATACCAAAATCGTATCAATTCAGATATCTAGAAAAGTGTTATTCGTAGCTTTAAGGTTTTGTAAACCCTAACACTATTAAGAGTGTTCATTTTATATTAAGGCTGAAAGTTTAGTAAACTGTTTGTTATTGATCTTGTTTATTACTGTTTCATTAAAATTCTTCTTAGTATCATTGACTAGATTCCGCATAGTCTTTGATATTCATAATCAATCAAAGTTTCTACTATAGTTGTGTTAGATTTATCTTGCATAACTATACCTTACACAAGGTAAGGGATTAAAGATATATTCTATTGGGATCAATAAAGGTCATGATAAATGGGTTGTTTATGGTATAGTTTGGTGAAGGGTATTTCATTCTTAACAGTGGTAGAGGGTAAGATATTTAAAAGGTGTGTAGCCATATTAAGTGCTTCGAACCAATAAATAGAAGGGATGTGGGCTTGAAAAAGTAAGATGCGAACAAGGTTATTAATAGTGCGGAGCATACGTTCTGATTTTTCATTTTGTTGGGATGTCTTAGGACATGAAAAACGGAATTGTATGCCATGTTGGAGAAAAAGGTTATGAAATCGAGTATTATTAAATTCACCCCCGTGGTCACACTGCAAGGACTTAATATCAACATTAAATTGCTTATTGACAAATGCACGAAATTCAACAAACTTAGCAAATAAATCAGATTTATGATGCAAAGGATAAACCCAAAGATAATGAGAAAAATGATCTAAGAAGATAGCATAATATTTGATTCCACTAACACTTGGAATTAGGGATGTCCACAAATCCGAGTGTATGATATCAAATACAGACTCAACACGCGACTCAGAACTGTAAAAGGGAAGCTTAACATATTTGCCTAACTGACCGGCACGGCATAAGTTCGACTCTTTAGAACTATTGTAATTTATTAAATGACGTAACACTAAGTTACGAAGCACATCGTCACCGGGATGTCCAAGGCGTCTGTGCCACGTAGAATGACTAAAAGACAACAATGCAAATAGAGTAGATGAGGGTTGGTTGGTAACAGGATAAAGGTCTCCGTTTCTATCACAACGTAGAAAAAGTTGGCGCGTCTTATAATCTTTATAGAAAAACCAAATGCGTCGAATTTAACAGAAATATTATTGTCTTTTGTAAATTGGCGAACAAAAATTAAGTTTTTGATTATATTGGGAGTTACAAGGATGTTATTTAAATACAAAGGTTTTTGAGGTGTCAGCAAAGAGATATGTCCCATATTGGTGATGGGTATAGATTGGCCATTGCCAACAAATATAGACGAATATATGCTTTGATTACTAAGGGTTGTGAGTATACATGTGTTTTCTGCAAGATGTGAGGATGCTCCCATGTCCATATTCTATCTTTGGTTATGAGGAGTCACAGTATGAAATGCTTGAGGAAGAGTGGTAGCCTGAGAAGCATGACAAGCATGACCAGGAAACACTGTTGGTGCCCCATAAACCGGAAGTGTAGCGGAACCATATTGCATTAGTGGAGCTTGTGGAACCTGGGCTGTAATAGTTGAAGCTTGAGCCGAAAAACTAGAAATTGGGTCGAGCCAATTGTTGTTGGGCCATGTAAGCTGGTAACGGGGCCTGAGTATATTGCGGTTGGGCTGGACTGGACCACGGAATGGATGGAGTGAAGCTATAAACCTGCTGAACTAATGGAACGGGTGAATAATAAGTAACACCGTTCATCATTATATATTAACTTGCGATAACACAACAGCAGCAAGCAAATGCATCAGCGGCGAACTACTAAACCAAGAAGGCAGTTGTAATTGTTTGGTGTATTAAGGTCAACAAATGTTGGCTGTTGAAAAATATAAACAAATAATATAAACTCCAAGTAAAGCGACAACAGCAAAGCAAGGAGTAGAACAATAATATTAAATAAATTTATGAAAACTTATTATATAGCAGCAAGCGACTATACCAGGCACCGAAATAAAAGAAAAAATAAAACTTTTTGATCGGCTATTTAGGGTTTTGGTGGTGGGTGTTTAGGGCTCTGATTACCATATTGATTTTGATAATTCCCCCATCATCCATTATTATTGATGATCAAATATAAATATATCACAAGTCTTGCACAGTAAGATAACTAACATGGGCCAAGCCTGATAGAAAGTAATAAACAATGATGAGCTTATATTATTCGGTTAATACTGTTTGCTGATGAAAGCCCAGCCATCGCAGCAGCAGCAAACGACATTGAACCCCTTGAAGCAAAAGAATTTGGACCCCTAACCTCTGCGGAGTCTGAACCCCGAGCAGGATTTGTCCGACTATCACTTGTTGTAGGGCCTGCAGGGCTATCCTCAGTGGTGTCTCCCAATTTAACATCGTGAACATTTGGTATGCAAGCTAGAAGTGAATCATCCCTTGGCACCTAAAAAACACGACTCATGTGTCAGAAAATATATAAAAATAACTAGAGTACTGAAGATACTAATATCACGAATTGCTCTGAGGGGCACCAAATGTTGGAATATGAACAAATATAAATTATGTATGTCCGGAATTTATTCGAGCCTAAGGGGACGCACACGTTAATATGTAGAACAACGTATTTAATATATTAATGTAATATATTAATTAGTGTTTTAACAAACGATCGTTAAAAGTTTAACAAGAATAAATATTAGTTGTTAATAGTTAAAGGACTAATATGCAAAACCGGGAAAAAGGAAAGTTTGGTTTTTCCCACTCTTTCCTTATAGTCGGTCGAACCACCTCCTCATGAGGAGGTGGGAGACTTTACTTGCATGCCAAGTTGAGAGGAGTATATAAGGAGGTCTTAGGGTCCTTGAGAGCTCATAACTTGAAACCTAAAAAACCCTAAATCTCTCCTTGTTCTCCTCTTTTGTTCGTCCGATCCCACAACCCTCAAAAGGGTTTTGGTTTTCTTTCTTCCTTGTGCGATCGAACCCTACAACCCTCAAGGGTTTCGATTTTATGGTTTTAAACCACATACGTGAAGGTGTTTCGTGTGTTGATTGATTCAAAGACAAAGAAGAGATCGTTTGGTTAAACACTACTAGTACTAGCATACATGTTGTTTGCTAAGAACGTATTGTGTGTGTAAACTTAAAGGGGTTATTCTTTTGATCCTTGGTGGTTTTACGTGGTGTTATACATATACGTATATTGTAGACGGTTTAACGTTTATTGCTAAAAGTAGTGTAATGTTTCTTGCTAAAAGGTACACATCTTTAATCCATTGTTAATTATAAGTTCTATACGTGTTTGATCTTTCCGTTGCGTACTCGTGATATGTTTAATTGATTAAATAGATGTAAAATCCCAACAGTGGTATCAGAGCCATCGTATATGAATTTGTAATTACAAGAATAAAATTGGACAAAATTAGGGTTCTTAATTGATTTTTAAGCCCTTTGGGCGTTTTATGCATCAAGATTCGATCTTTGTGCATCAAGATTCAATTTTTATTAGTTATAAAATTAATTAGAAGAATTCTAGGTTGTATGCAATTTTATAAAATAAAACTTGATGTGTTTAATTGTAAATTGATCGGTTTTTATGTTTAAATTAATTGTTAATTCGGCATCCATGATAAATACATGCAATTTATCATGGAGTGATATGTGATATTAATCTTGTTAATTGTTAATGAATTTTTATGCAAATATGATGATCAAGAATTAAAACATAGACATTAAATATATGTGGTTTCGATCCACGACTTTAAAAGCTAGGGAAGACCTTGGCAATGTCTTAATGGGGCCTAAAAGTTAATTTATGTGCTATGTGGTATGTATTTGTATAAGGCTTACGCAATCGATTACATCGATGAATGTGGCCGAAGTTTATATGATGAAGGAGCCTTATATGGATACATACATGTTTTAATTATTAGATAATTAGGATCATTATGAATATTTGCATGACATAATTGTTAAGTGTTGTTATTTAAATAATTGTTATGTGAGTTAGTTTAATGTTTATATTGTTTTTTATTTTAAGTATTGGACTTGTGAGAAAATAAAAAGGGTTTTTCGAAAATAAATATAAACATGACTAATTATTATGAAATCAGATTTATTATGGACTATTTATAGTTCATAATGTGTTTTCCAAATTAAAGTTTTATTTTGAATGGTTAAAACTGGACGCTATGGACTCATGGGAAGTACGGCTCATCCACTAGAACAAACTATAAGAGAAGTTTAAGGAGGATTTTCCTAAAGATTTTTGGTTTTTAATACGCTTCACGCTGACCTGATTCTTCGCTTCTTTATGCGTTCAATTGGAGTTACCGTGAACCATGGCATGTCACTACAGTGTCATTATTAAAGTTTTTAAAAAATTAGCGCTACAAAGTTTGTTTTGCATGCCTCTTTGTACACGTTTTTTTCTGCAATTAAGCATAATTCTTTATATTTGGAAACACGTTGAATCGTCAAATTTTAAAAAGGTAACACTATTTATACATTAGATGTATAGAAAATATGTGATACCGTAATAAATAACTTAATTGAGTAAAGTTTTTATTAAAATCTATGATACGAAAATGTATGCATGCTTCTTCGTGCATATTTGTCACGACAAATAAAATACCCTTTTTAAATAAGTTAATTCCATCCAATTCGTAAAAACACTTGTAGATGCTTTTTACTATGCGTAAGACGTATGTAGATCGTAATCTCAAAGTGATTGTACACTTTTTCGTGAGACGTTAGTGTTACATAATCACGGTTTTTGATTCGACAACTTAATCGGTTTATAGGTGAGACCTTAAATCGAGTCATAGATGGGATAAAACATGCTTACTAGAATATTATTGTAATAAAGTAAGTCCCATATTATTCTAGGAATTGTACCGGTGGCAATTATTGATTGTCAATTACCTTTTGATCAACTGATGTGGTGGTACGTCAAGTAGGATCATAGTCTTTAGAAAATTAATTGTTTATTTGATTAAACATGGGTAGTTAATTTTCTTCAAGAAGTTTTATCGAAAATAGTAATTCTTGAACTTTAAACTAGTTTTGTATGATGGCATTACTATTCAATAACATACAACCATTCGGTTTCAGGTCGATGTGGAAATGAAAGAGAAATAACTTTATGGAAATATTTCATGATGGGTTTCGTCAACTATGTTAGTCTTGATGAGTTGAAAATGATAATGTTTGTATTGAACAACCCATACCGCGGCTCCTGCTGCAGATTCCGAGGCACAAGTGTTGTCACAATGGAATGCAATTTATGATGAATTTTAATTGAAGGTTGCTTGTCTAATATTCGGTAGATTACTCTGAGCTTCATGACAAGTTTGATAAATCCTCACCATATGACATTAGAAAAGAGATTAAATCTATGTTTGAGAAAAAGCAACGTGGGAGTGGAGAGCTTTATTTGAAGCTATTTAAACTTTCATGCGTGCAATAAGAGGAGGGGAACCAGATTGCTGCATACGTTCTATGATAAAGGATATGTAGACAACTGGGAAGAACGTTGGTTATATGCTACAACAGGATCTTATGTCGGTCTAATCTTAAACTGGTCACTCTTAAAGATTTTGAGGGATTTGTGATAAATTATAATATGCATAACATTGGGAAGTAAGATTAGTGAATACAGGCTTTTGTCATTGAGTATGAAAAAGGTTTACCTAAAAAGGATGAAACACCACAAGTAATGATGATTAAAGGTGGTAAAATCCAGAAGGCCAATAAGAAATTGCTTAAAGCTAAAGGCAAGGGTAAAGCTAATGGCAAGGGAAAGGATAAACAAGTTTATATCCCTAAGCCTAAAAACCCTAAGCCTTCTGGTAATCACATTTGTATTACAAAACAAGGATTTAGAGAAGCAAGGAAACTGAAACAAGGAGCACTCTATTTGTACGCGGGCAATGCTGAGTTATTAAAGAAAAAGAAGCAAGTTGACTCTGCCAGTTCTTCAGGTATCTTCACAATAGAATTATTTGCTTTCCCTAATAAATCCTGGGTGTATGACACTGGTTGTGGTACTCACATTTGTATTACAAAACAAGGGTTTAGAGAAGCAAGGAAGCTGAAACAAGGAGCAATCTATTTGTACGTGGGCAATGATGTTCATGCACAAGTAGAAGCTATTGGAAGTTATGACTTAGTTTTGCCTAATAGCCTTGTGATTTGTTTAGACAATTGTCATTATGCACCTTCTATAACTAGATGTGTTGTTTTAGTTCACCGTTTGGTAGAAAATGGATTTGTCTAGTGTTTTACGAATTTTGGTATTTCAGTTTCTAAGAACAATGTTCATTATTTTAATGCTATTCCCAATAATGGTGTTTATGAAATTGATATGCATAATCTTGTACCAAATGTTAATTCTATTTATAATGTTAGCACTAAAAGAGCCAAACATAATTTGGACTCTACTTATCTATGGTACTGCCGTCTTGCTCATATAAGTAAGAAACGTATTGAAAAGCTGCAACAATAAGGGATTTTAAAATCAACAGATGATGAGTCATTTGATTAATGTGTATCTTGTTTATCGGGCAAGATGACAAGGAAATCGTTTCCACATCGTCCTGAAAGGGTGACTGATCTTCTTGGAATAATACATACTGATGTGTGTGGTCCACTTAGACATGTATCAAGACAAGGTCCTAGCTACTTCATTACATTCACATATGATTAAAAACAAAGTGGAAAATCAACCCAGGAAGGCAATCAAAGCTCTTCGATCAGATCGAGGTGGCGAATACATAAGCCATGAGTTTAAAGATTATCTTAAAGCATGTGGAATTGTCTAACATCTTACTCCTCCTTACACACCAAAACATAATGGGGTATCTGAAAGGATAAATCGTACTTTGTTAGACATGGTTCGATCAATGATGACTCTCAACACAATGGGGTGTCTGAAAGGAGGAATCGTACTTTGTTAAACATGGTTCGATCTATGATGAATCTTACAACTCTGCCGTTATCCTTTTAGGATTATGCTCTAGAGTCTGCAACACGCATTCTCAATATGGTTCCAACCAAGAAGTAATAACGACTCCATATGCACTTATGGTATGTAAAAGTTCCAAACTTAACATACTTAAAGGTCTGGGGTTGTGAGGCGCTTATAAAGCGGGATACGCCTGACAAACTTCAACAAAGATCTGTTAAGTGTATCTTTATAGGATACCCAAAGGAAACAATGGGTTACTATTTTTACTCCCACCTGAAAACAAAATAGTTGTTGCGAGGTATGCTGAGTTCTTTGAGAAAAATCTCATAACTCAAGAAGTCAGTGGGAGGGCCGAAGGTCTTGAAGAAATTCAAGATAAAGATACATCACCTTCTGAAATCACTAGCGAAATTCCTCCTATATCTTGTTTGTTGTACTTGAAGTAGCACCCCAATGTTACTATTCCGCTGCTACCTGATTTTGGGGATGTTACACTTATGTATAAATATAGAGGTGAAGGAGCATAGTCTAGGGGATCTTAATGAACCCACTAGCTATAAAGCTGCTATGTTAGATTCAGAGTCTGGAAAGTGGATCGATGTTATGAATGCGGAAATGCAATCCATGATAGATAATATGGTATGGGTCTTGGTCGATCTTCCTCCTAATTGTAAGACTGTAGGGAGTAAGTGGCTTTTTAAGATAAAGACTGACATGGATGGCAATGTACACACCTATAAAGCTCGTCTTGTAGCAAAGGGTTATACTCAACTCTACGGGGTTGATTATGAAGAAACGTTCTCACCCGTCGGTGTTCTATGATTATGAGATATGGCAAATGGATGTAAAAACTGCGGGGTTGATTAGTAAGTGGCTTTTTAGGATTCTCATATCTATAGCGGTGTTCTATGATTATGAGATATGACAAATGGATGTCAAAACTGCATTCTTAAATGGTTATCTTGATAAAGACATTTATATGGTACAACCTGAAGGTTTTCTTGATCCTAATCATCCTAGAAAAGTATGCAAGCTGGAATAAAAAATTTGATGAGGAAATCAAAAGGTTTGGTTTTGATCAAAATCTTGATGAGCCATGTGTATATCAAAAGGCTAGTGGGAGTAATGTTACATTTCTCATCTTGTATGTTAATGACATAATCATCATGGGAAATCACATTCCAAGTTTACAAAGTGTAAAGGATTATCTTGGAAAGTGTTTTGCTATGAAAGATTTGGGAGAAGCAGCATTTAAAGAGATATAAAATGGATAATTCCAAACGTGGTCATATCCTCATGCAAGAAAGACTTGACTTGAACAAAACACAAGGTGCTTCAACACCTAAATAGGTGAAGCGTATGAAAAATGTACGTTATGCTTCGGCTGTGGGTTCCATTATGTATGCAGTAAGATGCACTAGACCTGATGTTGCGTTCGCGCAAAATATAACAAGCTGGTTTCAACAGAATCCTGGTGAACTTCACTGGACTGCTGTGAAAAATATTCTTAAGTATTTAAGAAATACTAAAGATATGTTCTTGGTTTATGGTGGAAATCCAGAAGCTGAACTTTAAGTTGTTTGCTATTGCAATGATGGATTTAAGTCCGATATAGATGATATGAAATCTCTGACAGGATACGTTTTCGTTTTGAACAGAAGCGCAGTAGACTAGAAAAGCTCCAAGTAAAGTACTACTGCAAAGCCTGCTACATAAGCTGAATTACATAGCTGCTTTAGAAGCAGAGATGGAAGCTGTTTGGATTAGGAAGTTTATTTTAGGGCTTGGTATACTACCAACAATAAACGAACTTATTAGAATGTTTTGCGATAATTCAGCCGCATTTCATTTTGCTAACGAACCGGGAGTTCAGAAAGGCGCTAGACACTACCATAGGAGATATCATTATGTTCGCGAGAGTATTGCACTGGGCGAAATAAGATTCCTTAAAGTTCACACAAATGACAATCTGGATGATCCTTTTATGAAGGCTTTACCTAAAGGAAAGCTTGCTTAACATGCTAAGAGCACGAGACTTCGTTTAGCTAGTAGTTTCATGTAGATCTGTGTTTAGTATTTGGATAAGGGATGTTTGAACAATTTATTTTATGATAATGATAATGATACTTGGTATTTTGTTATTTTTACCTTAAATTGTGTCCTATATTTGCATGTTTAAATCCATGAATAATAATAGTTATTATTCTAAATTAATCCGTTGTCGATTAACAATATGGGAATATTATTAAACTAAAACAATTCTGAGTGATTGGTGATATTTTAGATACTAAGGATATGTCCACCAAACTCACATGATATTCATAAGATGAATATTGGATTTCCCCAACACAAGAATATTACTTTATGGATCGTCGTCATTAAGTAAATCTTGTAAGTTATTTTATTTACAAAATCCTTAGACTTGAGATGCAAGTAGGTCTTGCATATGTGGATAATCCTTTTTGATCTAGTCTAAGTTATCTTGAAAAATGAATAACTAATAAGGGCTATTTCAGAAGTGATTTTGAAACATGATGACTTGACACTTGTAGTCAATATAGAATTTGTTCATTCAAAAGTTGAAGAATGATGCCACTGGGCCCCTCGTAGAATTAATCAGATGTGTGTATGGCCATACCCGAAAACTCATGTAGATATGTCTCATTGATTTTCGGCAATCTTGATTAGTTACATATACGAGAAATAGAATCGTTAAATAATGGAATGACATTGATCCATAACCATTTTTAACACGGTATCGGAAACAAAGGGATTGTAAATTCATAAATCATTTGTCTGTGTCTTTATGAAACCACACTCGGATAATTCTGGGAGCATTGGCGTGTCGCTAGACGCTTACCAATGTTATTATATAATTTATACATGTCCAAGTGGGAGCTGTTGGAATATGTCCAAATATAAATTATATATGTCTGAGAATTTATTCGAGCCTAAGGAGACGCACACGTTAATATATAGAATAATGTTTTAATATATTAATGTAATATATTAATTAGTGTTTAACAAACGATCATTAAAAGTTTAACAAGAATAAATATTAGTTGTTAATAGTTAAAGGACTAATATGTAAAACCAAGAAAAAAGAAAGTTTGGTTTTTCCCATTCTTTCCTTATAGTCGGTCGAACCACCTCCTCATGAGGAGGTAGGGGACTTTGCTTGCAAGCCAAGTTGAGAGGAGTATATAAGGAGGTCTTAGGGTCCTTGAGAGCTCATAACTTGAATCTCTAAAATCCCTAATCTTTCTTGCTTTTTCTCCTAGTCGACCGAACCAAAACCTTTTAAGGGTTTCGTTTTTTCTTTTCCCCTCCTGTTCGATCGGCAACAAACCCACAAAGGGTTTTTCGTTTGGTTGTGGTTCGACCCACAAGAACACAAAGGGTTACTTGGTTTAGTTGATAGTCAATCTACGGTGATCGTTTGGTTAAACACTACTAATACTAGCATACACGTTGTTTGCTAAGAACGTATTGCGTGTGTAAACTTAGTGGGATTATTCTTTTGATCCTTGGTGGTTTTGCGTGGTGTTATACACACACGTATATTGAAGACGGTGTAACGTTTATTGCTAAAAGCAGTGTAATGTTTCTTGCTAAAAGGTACATATCTTCAATCCCTTGTTAATTAAAAGATCTATACATGTTTGATCTTTCCACTGCGTACTCATGATATGTTAAATTGGTTAAATAGATGTAAAATCTCAACATTTAGTAGGGTATATTTTATATAAAGTAGATATTTTAATGAATAGTGAGTTAGTTTTCACCACTACGGTTGAATGGTGAGTTGTAATGAGTTAAGTGAGGGGAGAGAGAAATGTAGCGTTGAGGTGGATGGTGAATTTTATCTCGGTAATCTTGATTAGTTACATATACGAGAAACAGAATCGTTAAATAATGGAATGACATGGATCCATATCCATTTTTAACACGGTATCGGAAACAAATGGATTGTAAATTCATAAATTATTTTGTCCGTGTTTTGAGAAACCACACTCGGATATTTCTGGGAGCATTGGCGTGTTGCTAGACGCTTACCAATGTTATTATATAATTTATACATGTCCAAGTGGGAGCTGTTGGAATATGAACAAATATAAATTATATATGTCCGGAAATTATTCGAGCCTAAGGAGACGCACACGTTAATATGTAAAACAATGTATTTAATATATTAATGTAATATATTAATTAATGTTTAAACAAACGATCGTTAAAAGTTTAACAAGAATAAATATTAGTCGTTAATAGTTAAAGGACTAATATGCAAAATCGGGAAAAGAAAAAGATTTGGTTTGTCCCCTCTCCTTTAGTTGGCCGAATATCTCCTTCCATATGGAAGAAGATTGCTTGCTTTCTCACCAAGATTGTAAGGGCTATAAAATGAGGTCTTAGGTTGTTTTGTAAATCATAACTTGAAACCTAAAAACTCTAAATCTCTCCTTGCTCTTTCCCTTAGCCGACCGAACCTCAAAACCCTTGAGGGATTCGGTTTTCTCCTTCCCCTTGTCGAATGAACCAACAAACAAACCCTTAGGGTTTTTCGTGTTGAGGTTTTACAATCAAGAAGGTGCTTCGTGTGTTGATTGATTCAAAGACGAAGAGATCGTTTGGTTAAACACTATTAGTACTAGCATACACATTGTTTGCTAAGAACGTATTGTGTGTGAATACTTAGAGAGATCATTCTTTTGATCTTGGTGGTTTCGCGTGGTATTATACACATGCATATATTGAAGACGGTGTTACGTTTATTGCTATAAGCAGTCTAACGTTCCTTGCTAAAGGTATATATCTTCAATCCCTTGTTAATTATAAGTTCTATACATGTTTGATCTTTCCGCTGCGTACTCGTGATATGTTTAACTGTTAATTAGATCTAAAATCCCAACATAAAGAATTGCTTATACCCTAAACAGCTGCTTATATATTAATTCAAATTACAAATAATGACGAAACTAATATCCAAAAAATTTGTTTGCACTTATTAATTAATATTACTATATTTTAGTTTGACCCGCCGTAATCAAGTTCTTTCAATTTCTTCATGTGACAGTTTGAGTTGGTGGTTCATGTGATTGTTGTGTTTGTTAAAAAGATATAAAATGGATGAGAAATATAGATGCAACGTACAATGAAGAAAAATGAAAAATAATGTAGATATTTTATTATTTTTAGAGTAAACTGTAAAAATCATCTCTGTGGTTTATAGTTTGTGGCACTAATCATCCCTAGCCGATACTATTGACACTAACCATCCCTGAGTAGTGAAACGTTCGGCAAAAATCATCCTTAGATGAATGATTTTTGCAAAACTTTTTGTTAAACGTTTTGCAAAAATCATCCTGGGATGATTTTTGCCGGACATTTGGCCATTAAGGATTGATTAGTGCCAATAGTATCGGTTAGGGATGATTTGTGCCACAAACTATAAACTACAGAGATGATTTTTGCAGTTTACTCTTATTTTTATCTATGTTATTGTATAAATTGGACATGTTAAAATACGTTGTGAATACAAATAAAGGAATACGATTGAAAATGAATAGATTTTGAAGTAGATAGTTTGCAGATGAGTGATCGGTTGGTGAAAATTAATTAAAGTGTGTTCTATTATAATTTATGATCACAGAAATCAAAGAGTCGTGTAAACACTTTTCGATTGAAATATTTCGATGGTTTTATCGAAATCTCAAATCGGATAAAACTCAGATTAAGAATCGAGAATATGTTTTTATTGTTATGAAAAACAAACCAGCTATTGATAAAATATATCTGACCAACAAAACTGAACATCGGTTGTAAATGCCATAGCAGTTATTTTAACTACCGAATCAGTTAAATTAAGTGGCAAAAATCAAGTCCATAATTCCAGGAATTTTATTTTCAAGTGCGTTTTTAACATAGCACTTTACACCAAATAAATTTTTTCCGGGAATTTTATTTTCAAGCTCGACCCCAGCCAGGGGCTCTGCCCCTTGGACCCTGCCAGGGGCTGCCGCCCCTTGGACCCTGCTACCAGGGGCGCTGCCCCCGGACCCCCGTGATTCGGGGGCTTCGCCCCCGAATGATAATCATAATAACGTCATACAAGTGTGCACTCCGCACAACCCCGACTTGTTGAACATTTATCACGATTACACATTGGTCAACTAAGTCAATCCATTACACTTAAATCATATTGGTGACGCAAAATCACCAACATGTTCTTGATATTTAAAAAGGTAAATATCTAATTTTGACAATATGTCATAAATGTTAGTCAAATTAAAAATAATTGGCATTTCTTTGTTACCTACTAAGAGGGCTCAGTATGGTAACGCCGAACTCGGCATTATGCCGAGGTGTCACCGCGTTATGGGTGTTACCATATCGGGGTGTCCGACGTTGGGTTGAGTGTTGTTGGCTTAAAACGTGTTGGTTTGCTTGTTTTTTCTTTTTTTCCGATTAAATGAGTTGTGTTTGTGTTTTTACAGTGTGTGTAATGTGTGTTTTACACTGTGTTTAAAAGAAGAACAAGGCAAATAGTTTGCATTATGCTTATTAAGGGTGCGTTTGATAAGAGGTATTTGACATAAAAAATTACTATGATACTTAAATTATTCATTTGGTTGGTGGGTATGGGTTTTTAATTTGATTGTGAAACCTTTCCTGGTGGGTTTGTATGAAACCAGGAACAACACACTGGTTTACTGACAAAAAGTAAGTCAATGTTTTGAATTTTCTACATTAACTACTCACGTGAATCTCTACATGCTATTTTTTTATAATGTAAACAAATGGGCCTTACTTACTATATAATAATATTAAATATAATTCAATTCTAATGACATTTTACAAAACAAACAACATTAATACTATCAATTATTTTTTATTATAATACTTTTTTTTTCAATCTAAACCAAATTCAAATTTTATTCTAAACCCATGATCATATCAAACACACCTAATACTTTTTTTGTTTGGTTTGGTTTTGGAAACATCCCTTGGCCCACCCCAATTTACATTATAGTATTTATTTATATATTTTTTTAATTGTAATTATTTTAATTTAAAAGAAAAAAATTATTTGTTTGAAAAAATGAAAAGAAAAATACAAAAGGTGGGTTCTAAAAAGTTGATAACAAAAAAGATTTAAGTATTAAATAAACCAAAATATATTTACAATATTAGTTTGGCTCAACAGGTAATACGGATAGTAAACGGTGTAGTGTCGCAAGTGGCACTCCACTTAAAGCATTTGAAGGCTTTTTATTTAATATCAACTTTTAAAAATTTTGATCATACTTTAAATTCTCAATAAGTTACTACTAGTGAACAAGTTTTATGTTGTTGTTATTAACTACTTACAAAATTACTTTTGATCTTATTAGTATTGATTTGAGTTGTTTAAGTTAGAAATTATAATGAAAAATTAATACTTAAAGTTATATTTTAAGATGGTGAACCGCATATTCGATGAGGCTCAAGAAAATGATCTTACCTATAATTAAATTACGCTAAAAATGGTTTAAACTTAACATAAAATATACATCCATTAAAAGACTAAACATTTAGTAAGTTGAGAGGTGAGATTGTTTTTTGACCAGGTAACACATACATTTAGTACGCTCTACGATAAATGACATGAGTCAATATTTGTTTCTTTCTTGATAAAGAAATTACATACAACCAAACAAATTCTACGCAAATTCAAAACACATGTTGAGAAACTCGTCGCAAGTCGTGGGTAGACATTCTCGTATAAACTAAAATAGTACCCTAAGTTGTCACGAGAGTTGTTGGGTTCCCATTGATGCTTTTAAGCATTCCCGTTAATTAGAAACACATTCAAGTAAGTATACACTTATCATTGTGTAGTTAGGGATTGAGTTCGCTCAAAAGTCGTCCAACGAGACTTGGTTACAATCAAGTGGTATTTGACTGTTTATGAAGTAACCAAAGGTGGCGGTTATGATTGCCTCATATCAAAATATTGGATTTTAACAGCTAAATAACATTTATTTACTCGTAGAACGCAACGAAAAACTATTCCCAAAAGGGAATCCCCGTATGATGCGAATACGATTAACAATCATAAGATTAACAAAGTAGTTTACTATGATACACGTACTAGCACTTTTAAATACAAATTACCACTAAGAAAAGCAAATATAGGAAATCAAGGTTGTGCAAGCACACAATGAACATACTTATTAGGGACAATAATGATCACATAGATATTAGGATGTTTAGTAGACTGTATCATTGATAATCTATTGACCTTATAGAACCAATAATAATAGTCTAAATGTTTTACAAATCAAATATACATAAGTCTCACTCAAATGGTTATATCATGAGACTCCTGCCTAAATCAACAACAAAAAAGAATCTTTTCGACCTGTAGACTCTGATAAACTATGGCCAAGCACTGTCTTCTAAAAATGACAACTAAACCAACTCCCCAACACCATTGAAAATTGGTGGGGTGGTAGGAGAGAATTCCTCAATTCAAGGTCAAGTGTGTGTGGGCATGAAGTTGTATAATTTGTCAATACATTGCCCCAATTGTCTTATTTAATTTTGGAACTCCTTGACCTTCAAGGGGTCTTTAAAGTGACTGATAATATAGCTAGGAGGTGTATCTGATCGGACTTTGAGCGTTGGCATATTATAATCTCGCATTAGTTTGACTTTGGGAGCACAACATGGTTCCATAAATGATCAAATATGATTGAAATCCACAATAACTTAGGGGTTGTTTGATAGCCTCTTAATTGGTCATTCAGAGTCATCTACTGAATCGATCAAAGGTTAGTGAGTGTTTGCTAATTTTTGTTATGTCTCTTGATCATTCTAATAGGCTTTGAATGGAGAGCGCAAGGCCATGCAAATTCATTCAGATGCAAAATATGTTGGGCCCTCTTGCACGCCGAATTATATTTTTAACTATCATTAACACAACAATTTATAAAAGGACCACATGATCAAAAATCCAATGTATACATTCTTTCATCCATAATTTTTTTGAACATATTTCTTTCATCCATATGCATGGCATACATATAAGCAAATAGCAATTTAACATACTCGAATTAACAAGAATAAACATGCTGAGTAATGAGTTTTTTTTTTGGAACGGCAATTTGTGGCTACATGGCCCCTACCAGAAGGGAGTAGCGAGCCCACACAACAGGTTGGGTCCAAGCCAGAAGGCATGGACCCTTTCCCTTTTACAAACGCAGTGGAGGAAAACCTACTATCCCCCTAGACAAGACTCGAACATAAGACCTTACCTAGGAGGGTAAAACCTCCATACCATTGGACCAAATGCCCGTTGGTTGCTGAGTAATGAGTTATTTTACCAAACATATTATAATATTAATGATAACAAAATAACCAAAAAAATTGATATTTGTACCGAGGTTAATATGTCAATTTTATATGGATGAGTTACCCGAAATTTTGTCAAACATCATATTTTCATTCAGAGCCAAGTTCATTCAGATTTACCAAATCATTCTGGGTTTTGAATCATTCAGTGTAAATTATTTTATGTTTAACAAACATGCCCCTTTGTTTACAAGATTGCTTCAATCTTTCATTAAGTTATGTAGATTGCGTGGACAACCAATAACGTATAAAAAAATAAAAATATTCGGTTAATTAGAACCTCAAATAGATTTGTGTACAACCATTAAGAACCCAAAATCATCATCTACAAGTTTATCTAAACGTAAGCATATACAATAAACTACCATGCCAGAGAAGCCAAACAAAAAACATTCAAAATAAAAGAAAACACAATGAAGTTCAAAAGTTTAAAATTAACCGATGAAAATACAAAATGTTTGCGTTACTATATATTCTTTCTAACACTCATGCATATATAAAAAAAGTAAAATATCTAAAGGATTTATATTGATATAAGATATGAATGTTTTAAATCTTAGCCTTCTTATGTTTGTTACGTTATCTTTCTTTTTTCATTAGATGTTTTTTGTAAATCTTAATAACTTGTTTACATACATTAGGTATTAACTTTTGATTGTAAGATTAAGTGTTTTAACATTGTTAATTAGTTTAGTTGGTAAATTTGTAAGCGTAATTTTATCTAAAGAGTATATTATACATTTGATTAGAGTTATAAGTATAAAGCTAATTTAATATCCCACATTGAAATAAATAGAAAGTGGAGAGTTACAAAAAAAAAACGAGTCCCTGTAAAACAAGAACTCATTTTCATTTTCATAGATTTTCATCTAACTTGTAAGTTTAAAAAATTTAAGTACCAATATTGTACTCTTTTGCATTTTTAATGCAAATTAGTGTTTATCATAAGTTATAAAAAAATTAGTTGGAGCTTTACAACTATTTTTGTAATCGCAAACGAGCTTTTTCAAGCTCGAGCTCGAGTTAATAAATAAGCCGATTAGTATAAAAGTTAAAAAAAATTAAACAAGCTTCGAGCTCGAACAATATAAAAATATTCGAGTTCAAGCTCGAGCTAACTTATAAAAGTTTATTCGTGCTCGAGTCGAGCTCGAGCCGAGTAGTTATTAAACGAGCCTAGCTCGTTTAGGTTGAAACTCGACTCGACTCGGATCGTTAACACTAGTGGTAGTCCGAGTGTTAGAGCACTCGGTGTAGTAACGCCGGCAACTGCGTTGGCCGGCGTTGTCCGGCGTTACTACACCCACCACATCCGTTTGGCCAACGGCGTTGGACTCGGCGTTGCCGAGCCAACGTGCGTTGGGTGTGTTTAAAAAAAAATCATTTTACCCCCCTTACGGCTAGAATTTAAATTTTACCCTTTCCCCCCAATTTTTGAAATGTTTCATTTTAGCCACTAATGCGGTTGGAGGAGTTGAGGTTTCTAGCTATTAGCACCAAGGATTTGGACGAAGACGACGCCTATTGGATCAAGAAGCAAAAAAAATTGATCAAAAACAAAATGAAAAATGATTGGGTGACTCGAAGGACGACCGGAAAAAGACGAGTAGTTTTTTTTTTTATATTTTTTTTCGGTAATGTATTTTTTTTCCTAATGTTATTTTTTATTTCGTAATGTTTTTTTTTTAATTTCGTAATGTTTTTTTTATTTCGTAATGTATTTTTTTTTAATTTCGTAACGTGTTTTTTTTAATGTAATTTGTATGTTTAATTATGAATGAAATAGTTAGTTTGTTAAAATAATGAAATAATTGTTTAGGGGGTTTTATGAAAATAAAGAGGTGAGTGGTGTTATTTGGTGTTATGATTAGAGGAGTGGTGTTGATGTTGGTGTTATGCTGATGTGGCGCTGATGTGACACCCAAAAAATGGTGTTACCGTGTTACGACACCTGAGGCTCTTATAAATAGCTCGTTCGATGTTGACATGTAACGAAACGTAATTGGACCTTAAAGATATCATATATATCATCCTAACGCAACACGTTACACTACATTATGTGCATCAACGTGCAGATCTATTTGTAGTTTTGTTCGAGTTTTCTGTTGTTGTTGCCGTCGAGAATCTAAGGAGAATAATTTCGCACATTATGCCACGATACATGTTGTGTTTCGTTACCTTTCTATGCTATATATATTAACAATTCTTCTTCACTTGAACATAGACATGTTGATGGTCTTTATTGAAAAGTTTTATTTCAAATAGGCAAGAAATACTATCGATTGTATTAAACATTGTTATTTGTATTTAATATAATCATGTAAATGTAAGTTCATGGCTTTTAAAAAAGAGGTCAATGTGTGTACATTTTGGGATGGCTAAGGAAGAGTCAGGTCGTGGGATTAATCCAGTGCCGCGTACATCGAAGTCAAGAAAGCTTGCGTTCTCCGGATAACCTGAACAGAAAAAACCACACCCGTTTATGTAAATATAAGTACCTTTTAAGAAGCCATTCCTAATTACCAGCATGAATTAATGTGGTCAGTTGGAACATTGAATCTAAAAAAAAGGACATGATATTTACAGAAAAAAGAGAGATCATCTCAATCACATGCTAGCTTTTCCAACGTTTTAAATAAGAATCGGTTTAAAGAAATAAAGTCCTATTATTATATTGATAATTTGACTCTATTTCTATTTGAGCAAAAATTCTGCCACCAAATGTTTGACTTTGTGTGGGCTTAGTATGCCGGCCCATTGGGCTCTTAATTTGGGCTGGCCCAGCCCAAGTTTTTTTTTTTTTAAGTTTAGTCTAACATTCAGCCCAATTTTTTTTTGGGCTCTACTTTGGCCCGGCCCAAGTAGTTTTTTTTTTTTTAAGTTTAGTTCAACATCTAGCCCAACTTTTTTTTCCCTCGCTAAAAATAAGAAGGAAAAAAAAATTTACGAGACGTGCTTTTATTTTTAACTATTTACAACTTCTATCGGCCAGGGTCAAAAAAAAATGTTATGAGACCGAAAAAATAAATCCGCACAAAATACAATAAGAAAGAAAAAATGCGCCGCAGTAACGCGCGATTATCATTTAATATGAGAAAAAAAACTATTAAAAATGAGACCGAAAAAATAAACCCAAACAAAAAAAAAAGCCCCGCAACAACGTGCGAAAAATTAACGCCCCGCAGCAACGCGCGGGTAATTTCTGCTTGTTATGTACTCAACGAGAAATAAAACATTTGTATGTTGTGGCGGTGATTTCATGTTGTTTTTTAACGGTCCGGGCTTCAACATGTTGTTCGTCAATGTCCATTTCATCTTTCTTGTCTGCAATGCCACCGACACCATTTTCATCTGTGGGCTCTTTTCCATCAATATTTTTATCAATTTAATCGGCTGTTGCGGGCCCAAGTGCTTGAGCCATTTCCATCTGTGGGTTGATTTAAACACATTCGAAAAGAAGAATGGGTCGAATGATTGGTAACAAATGTGGGAAAAACGGGTCAAAATAAGTGGGTCAATACCCGGCCAAATACCAGCCGATAAGTAAAAAAAAAATGACGTGGAAAAAACTTGTTAATAGCCGGTTTCGTGGTTAATAATGATATTTAATTTTGTACATGGTTCATAATGAGACACTGAAAATAGTAAGTTGTTCATAAATGGTGTTTACCCAAAAAGTAACATACCAGAAACATTTAGTCGTTTTAACAAACCAATTAATCGACAAGAGAGAATTAGGCTTACCGATTTTAGCTAGACGATGAACCCAACTTGGTATAGAACTCGCAGTGAGTTTGATACAAACATCGTTACAAAAATGATTGCAGTATTTAGTGATCAAGTTATACGAAGTTCCTTTTCGCAAGTTCTTGCATGAGTTTTCTAACTTGCGTTAGATTCATATCGGTCCATCCGATCAAAACTTGTTTCCTAAATAACTTTCAGCTTCGTTTAACTTAAAATTCGTTTCTAACTTGCATGAATATTCTTATTTTAACTTAAAGTAGCCCAACTTTGTTCCAAGATATTGCTATCAAGAACCAGATTCCTTCATCCTATAGTAGCAAAACAAGTCTAATCCAAACACCAAATTTCATTTCATTTTTGAAGTTGAATACTTGTTTACCATATAAAAGTCAACACAAGACCACAGAAAGAGCAAGCCATTAACAAACGACACCAAACAACATGGAAGTTATTCAAGACACAATCAAACTACCAGTAATTTATTAACTAAACACATGAGCTACTCTTAGCTGGAAAGAACTAGCCAAAATTACACTTCAAACTCACTGGTACAGCTTGAAAACATCGTACATAACTTCCATGGAAATTAGTGGTCGATCTTCAAGCTTTCAAGGCAAAGTGTAAGCTGCAAACAGAACATAAATATAAGTATGTCAGGATGAAATAAAGTATATATAAATGTATGTGAAATCAACACTTACATCCACAATGATAACCAACAGGACGATCAGCAATGTTGCATCGATTTGGAATAGTCATTGCAATCTCGGGATTCACTCCAGAACTTTTAGCAGTATTGGACAGCATAACTGCACATAGACATTTTGGGTTTTGTACCAACTTCTTTACCGCAGCACAGCAACTAGAAGAAACCGATGCATTCTCATCTTGTGCAGCCGATGCACAAGGAGCAAGCTTGAACGCTTCCATGTCAGGGTTTGCTTTCCCACACTCACCGGCTCCATTCACTTCACTCAATTCAGCAATCACAAGAACCACAAGAACTCCCAACAAGAATATGTTTTTCATTGAAGCTCCCATTTTGTCTAAGTTGTTTGTATCTTTATCTTAACTCAACATATGAATAACTTGCAGCATACACTTGGTTTTATACTAGTTGTGTAACATCAAAGGTGCTTACACGTAGTTTACACTATCTTCAATGGTGCAAGCACCATCAAGAGATCATCTTTTTGTTTCTTTAATGTTGCACCACTAACACTTATAAAAATGAACTATATACTACATTTCATCATGGTACAACAATCATTCACTAAACAGGTGTCGACCTAAACAAGGGAGTGGACATTTTGTCACTACAAACCCGGGTTCACCAACCCCATTACACTTACAGCATCCCCAATGCTAGTTTTGCCAAAAGCTTATAGCATTTAAAGCATTTAATGCAAATTTCATTAATGACTACAACTTCTTTGAAAGACTTGTAGTTTGTCAAGCTTTTATGAAAAGCTTTTCCAAAAAGCTTTTAGTGCAATGGCAAAAACCATCAAAAATGACTTTGTAGAATAGTAAAAAGTCTTTGAAGGTTTTTCATATAAAACAATCATTAATCACCAAAAGCAAATTTTCTTGGCAAAACACAAGAATATAAACAATGAAACAATCA